>OW121819.1:30248648-30441148 GCA_933228935.1 Pemphredon lugubris
GAACTGCACGTCTTGTCGCTGAAAGCGAGATTAGCATAATGTCGCGTCAACGCGTTTGGTCAGCGTACCCGAGCGTGGCCGAGGGCGAATGCGTTACGCACTTGTCTTCGGTCGGGAATGCTCGTCAGCGTTCGGCACCGCTCGCTTACGCGTTGATTTTTGGCACGAGTCAAAGGACCCGAGTTGCACCATGAACTGTCAGAAACGCGCTACGTCCCTTTTCACATTCGCGTCGGCGTCTAACCTGACCTGAGACTTTTGCGTGCTGCCATAGAAATGTTTCCATGGCAACGACTTCCGCGTCTGCCATTGCGAAACTGACGATGACGTTCGGCCAAACATATGGGCCGACTTTCGGGCGAATGTGCGGATGAACAACATTCGTCTTCGTTCGTGACGCCACGGTAGGTTGGCTGAACATTCGGTTAGACATTCGGACGAATGCGTAAAGGAGGCATAACCCGTCACTGGAAGCTAGTTATAGGGGAGCTATAACTTCGGAACGATCCTTACCTCAAATCTAGATTCTAGGGCTGCTCAACCGGGCGTTTGTTGAAACCCTGCGGTCACGGAGGTGCAGTCCGATCCTCGTCTCGGGGTGGGAGGTGGTCCTCTTTGAATCGTTTCTTTGTCATTTCTTCGCTTTTCTTCCTCTTTCTTTCCTCCTTCCGTTTCTTCCTCTTCTCGTTCGCCATCCGTGTTCTTCCTCCTTTTCTTTCTTCTGTCGTTTTCTCTATAGCGCTCTTCCTTCCTTCTTGCGCCCACCCCCTGGTCTTTTTCTGTCCGGCCCCTCCGCTCGCTTCCCAATTCCCCAACCCATCCCCCACCTGTAATATCCAAATTCCACAGAGCGAGCGCTTAGGAACGCTATGAGAGAGTCTCCAAGTGTTTCTCCGAGGGCGTGGCGCGAAAGCGGCGCGGCGTAGCGGAAGCTGCATCGGCGTCACGCCACGACGAAACCGTTCACTCGCGTCCTCCTCGCGAGAGCTAGTGGGTTTTTCCTCGACAGCGTCCTTCACTGGTATTTCACCGGTTAGTGGATAGGTTGCAAGTGACGTTTTGCCTGCGTATGCACGGTCGCAGTGGTGGATCAACCTCCTGGTGGTCATCCAAAACTACTAATTTCTACTAATCGATCGAATCAACGACGGATAGATTTGTATCGACTGCCATTGTTGTCGCTCATAGTTCAAGGAGCATAATGGAGGAGCCATCTCAGTTTAGCGACAGTTTCGTCATTACTGGTCGAGCGAGCAACCAAATTTAGTATAGTGGTACTGATACTTGAAGAGTTGGATTTCTGAATAGCTCATATTTTACCAAACTTAATAACACATGGCTTAACACGTTGATCGTCAAGCGAGAATCGGTGTAGTTTTGCGCTGACCCAAAGTCGACACGCGCGCACCCGGTGACCGAATAGAAATAGTTTTAAACAAGAGACGAATTTATTTAAAGTTATACAGTCGTCTCCAATGAAAATGGTAAACGAACAAAGCGCTTTTATCAAGTTTTTCTGGCGTAGTTGTAAATTCAGTGAACATGAACCGCCGAGGAACGACATAAACAATTTTCCTTAATATTTACGTACTGTACCGCTGTATCGTATTAATTGCGAGTGTAGGTTATCTTTAATCGAAATATTAACAACGAAACGTAGATAGCTCTACGATTTCTAACTTTTCCGAAGCACAGATTGTTTAGAAAGAACTGGTGATAGCTCAAACTATAATATCCTTTTAATAGCCGAGCAATTTTTAATGATTCCAATTAACGCGTAATTATTTAGTTGAAAGTTTCAAGGAGCTACTATATCGCGTTGCTTCACGTATTACAGCATTGCGAAATGTGACGATTTAACACGCGATACGTAGAGACTAAAACAATGTTGAACGATTAGATGTGTTGTACATCATGACGCAGATACAATTTTCTAACATTTATTGGCATATTCTGCGAATAGTTTTCTTAACGCAATAATGCCCGGAAGCGATGCCGTAATATAAGCGTAATACATTAGTTGCCGTAGAGTATGCCGTCGTAACTTACAACCTATCGTTAGTAACGCAAGTAACATTTTACGGTCTATACCCGCGTCTAATGTGAAGTTCAAATAACGCGAGAAAAAGTTATTGGCATATATACGTGTACTATTCGATAACGATGTGCTGAGAGCAATTATCGGAATTTCGAATCTCCAATTTAGATGAAAAATAGAAACATTTCCAGGACCCCTTGTTTTTACTGAAAAATGAATTGTGGCTTTTCACGTTTGCTCGTGCGAGTGAAAATTGAATTATTACATTGCCACTTATGAATCGATACGACGTAGTAGGAATACGAACGTTTTCCAATTAACGGTACTCGCAACGGTGGCACGTGAAAAATTGTGCCCAAATATACTAGAAGAAGTCGTTAAAATAAAGTTTCTAAAGCCTAGTCAAGGGTGGCTCAATTGAGCTATTGCCGTATCGACGGCTCGGATCACCCCTACGCCACGCTTTAACTACCCCCACCAGCGGACTCTGGCACACGTTGATTGGCAGGATTATTTTGTATTTTCTTATCGTTTGAAGAACTATCGAGGTTTTCGTTCCGTCGTGTCCGCCGGTGGCGAGTTAGCTGTTGGCCAGCCCTGAATTACAAGATTGAAATATTGTACATACCGGTATATGCCCGGAGTTTAGGCCCTGACAACGCGGCATCAATAAACGTATCACACGTGAATTTCTCTTGCCGACGCGACGATCCGTTGCCCGTCACCCACGGAATAGAATCTTTTTTCAAGAGCACCATAGGTATTGAAAATCTCTAAAAAAAAAAGCTTCTCGAACGTGAACTCGAAGTGAAATGCCCCATTTCTCTGTCAATATCCTTTGGGAGAATTTGATATTTGTTCGTAAAATCGACATTGCTCTGATGGAATTTCATTGCCGCCAACTCGCTTTTTTGTGTCATCTTCAATTGCATGATCGAAACATTCTAGTGCTGCCATTTCCGATGGTCGGTACAACAAATTGTTGCAAAACTTTTGCGTTGCCATATGAGTTATTTTTCCGTTAATTTGATGATTGTCGTATAGACTTTTTATTGCTTTTTCGGCTTCCCCAGCCGCTGAAACTCGTAACATATAAATTGCCAGGAAAGATACATACGAAGTCCCGAATTCCGATTCTTCTGCGCTAATCAAAATAAGCTCTTGTCTGAACACATATATTTTCAGAGAGTATATTGCCTCAGGTCATCCAGCGAGGGTGGTGAACAGCTCTTGGAGTTCGGAAATTAATATTTCTGGATGGAGTTCCGACTAAGAAAATAATAACAAGTTTGAGGAATTACATAGGAAATACAACGAATCCTCCTCCAAAATTCTGTTTTAGAAAAATGTATGCGTCTTGGAAACGTCCAATACTCGACGACGTTGCGTCACAGCAAAGTGCACTATGTCTTGCACTTTGATGCAAAGTTTCAAGTTCTCATTCATGTACTAATTCCGTATACGTGCAGCCGTGTCTGTATTTCCAACGCTTTCAAAACTCACATTTCAACATACGCATGAATCACATATAAATATTAAATATTTAAGGAACCAACCATGTATCAATAACTTTGCTTGAACTTTCAAACGTGCTTTTCACGTATACTCCAATATATGTTATAGCGCTGGTTTGAACGAACGTGTCTAAATATCTCATTAGATCGCGAATGTACGAATAAACTTTCCAGAACCGAAAATACTTTCTACCCAACCCAATATTTATAATATGAAATGTGATATACGAAGGAAGATTAGAATGTGCTTACATTTTGGAAATTACCAAAGAACAATTGCATAGGCTAGAAAAAGGAGAAATATGCCAGGGGATTTTCCACGCGAGCTAAACACTGAAAGCGTTTTCTGGTGATTCGGGCTTGACCGATCGAAGCGGCTGGCTAAACTCTAATCAAAATGGCTGTCGTTGATTTATCGATAAGTTGAGCCTACAGCAAGACTCATCGGCTGGTATGAGAAAAATGTTTTAAAAAAGTCGGTTTGTGTGTATCGATCGGCGATGAATCCGAGGGGTAGTCAAGGGTGCCGTAGAAATAAGGCGCAGTTGTTAATTGTTGCTGCGGCCCGTCTGCGGAACGGCCATCGACAACTGTTCTAAGATTTATTCCCAGTTTGCCCGCGTATCGAGGTCGTTTCGGCGTAATCTGTTAATCCGGAATCCGAGATCAGATTGGTTGTTCGGGCAAATAGCCTCTGGTTCCTACAAGCTTCTCTTTGGATTACCTTGCATACCCGCTGATAGGCGAGAAAGACGCAAGGTGATTGCATACAGGGGAAGGAGGAGGGGGTGGTGCGTTTCCATGAAGCGTGTTCCAGCATTAAATATTCAAAGCAAAATTTTAGAGAAGTTCAAGGAAAATATTACAAAGGTACGTTTATCGATAACATGATTCGGAACCTAATCGTGCCCGTTTAAGTGAAAATGGACCCTAACATTCATTAACAAGTTATTCGAAAAGTTGTAATCTCTGGTAAGGTATTGAAATCAAATGGCTAACTTCTGCATTACTGTTATTATAAACAGCGATAAGTAATGAATGTCATCGTAATCACCAAATACACCTTAAAAACAGATCAAATATCAATTGCGTGCGGATTGTTTAGCAAGTTATTCTGGGTACACACAGACAAATAATGAAAAAGAAAACGGCATTAAAGTAAAATATTTTTGGCGGTCCAATTATTTCCCTTCCGCGTCCGGATTCGAACAGCGGACCGCATATTGAAGACCCCTGATCGAATTTAATCTTTCTATACCAATGGGTGTTTTTAATAGAGGAAATAATGGTACTGCGAAAGAAATATCTCAAAAACATATTATTACTGCCTATTAACAGTGATAATAATAAAATACGTAACGTTGAATTAATTGAAGTGTTCTTAACAAGAACTACCGGCTGTTTACGACACCATTGTGGGACTCTAAAAACAATGGTCGTCTATGCCAGCGATGCAATCCATTATCAATAAGTCCATAAATAATTTTTCACGTGTAAGCATACCAAATAATAATAATCAAACAGATAAAACAGATAGTTAAATTAATCATGTAGAGTTTATACCACTAAAATGAAAGGTACCCCAGAGGGTCAATAAGGCGTCCGAAACCGTTTGACGTTCGGACAAGGTATTAGTTGTGTCCAGTGTTTAAATTCTAATAATGGAAAAACTATTTTTTCAAAGTTTTTGATCGCTCTACATACATGATTTATAATAATCGTATATATTAGACTATCGAATGAAGCTTAAGTGGCTGAACAGATAAATTAAAACCATGGCCAATGAATCAACATTGATCCATATTTAATTGAGCATCGTAGAACTTTTATAAGCGTTGGTTCGCATGGATTTTCATTGGTTCATGGCCTCTCCCTTTGAACTCCATTCTATTTTTTATCTATTTTTGCTGTATTGCGCGTTGATGACGCTTCCAGTAGAATTAGAATATCGACTCATAACGATGTTCTTGTATCGTAGCTTTAATAGCACCCCTAGATCACTCGATAGAGTTGAACTTTACCTAGGGACGAAAATTTTCCATTTATATGCTAACGAAATTAAACTTGTCTAACGTCATATTCTTTAATTATAGATACAAAGTTTCTCTTAGAAATTTTAATGAACTTGCTCTCCATTGTGCAAACCGCGATCTACACGGGCACAAATTTTATGATAAAAACTCTTTTCAGTTATAAATTATAGTTTTGTTTTTGATAATCTCGCACTAACAAGTTATAACTTTTCAAAAAATATCCAGTTCTTAAGAGTTAAAATACTGTTTATACGTCAAAACACAATATGTATATTTACGAATATATTAACTATTTATGCAGATTTGTTTGATAGGGTCTAAAGATTGTTTACACAAAATTCCAGCTGCGACCATTTGCTGCCTTGGAAGTTCATCAATTTTTAATATGGTCGAATTCACATCAAATCACACAGTTAAATTCTTCGAAATTCTAATTTTGAAATATGTGATAGGAGGAGGTGCGATAATCCACCCGAGTTTTCTGACCGATTTTTTATTTCAACTTTCGAAGAACTCTCAGATTTGTGGAAATTTGGGACACTTTTTCTTCAAGCATTTCTAGTCGCGGATACGTTTGCCGTAGAATGATTTGCTTCTTTAAGTTAGGTTCAGAAAGAACTGTAGTTTAACGGGAAATTTTATAACAATGGTTAATTCATTTATTTACCCTTCGCTTTCAAGATTGAGCGGATCCCATTAAAAACTCCTAACCCTTACAAAACCACTAAAATTTGAAAGTACAATGTTGCGTATGATATAAATAATCTCTCTTTGGTCGTTTTCTTCAGTCCTCCACTTCTTCATCCCCTCCCTTCTGGGCAACTGTCTCCTTAACTCTTCTTTCGAGTCTCCTCGGCCCTCTCATTGCTCGTTCACTATTATCGTTCAGCCACATCGCCTATGTTGCACGTCATCTTTACGTAGGCAGTTAACTCTCCTCTATTACAATATTTTTTTTTCGTTTACCCTCCATATTCTCTCTCATCCACCTCTCCTTCAAACGTTTTACTATCCTGATCTCCCTCTTCTGGCAAAAGGATGTATGGTATTTCCATCACTCTTTTCGGATCATCTTCCATTTTCAATCCAATTCTCATGATTTCTTCACTGCAGTTTCCTTTCCATTTTTCACATCAGTTTAGCTCCCCCCTCGCCAATCTCCCGGCTTTCTCCCGTAACCGCATTACCTAGCCATCCTCGCCTCTCTTTCCCTGTTCTCGCTCCCTATTTCTCATCCACCTTTCTTTACCTCTCTTACTGTGACGTTTCTTCTTCCTCCTCCCTCTACTTGATATCTCCTTCGTTCGCACCTATCCCCTACTCTCCTTTTACTTCCGTCGTTCCTTCTTCATCCACAGTTACCGCTTTATTCGCTTCTCTCGTGGTTCCCTTTCCTTGTATCCCGTCTTCCTCTTTGGCCCATCGTTCCTTTGTTTCCTGTTCAAGCTTTTCTCCGATCAGTTCTGTCTCCCCGATCCTTTCCATCGATTCCATCGTCCTTCCCTTCGATTCCTCTATTGTTTGGCCACAATAATCTCTTTCTTTGTAAGGCAGTTTCAATAGACATTGTTCTGCTTTAATAAGTAAAAGGAATTCAAGGGGAACGCAGAACGAACGGTTACTTGAAACATTCACGCAAAGATGGGCGGCAATGTGGTGCCGTGTCGCAATTGCCATGAACTTTTTGGTGTTCTTTGCGTACGGGTCTCCCTCACGTACTGTTGCGTACTGGGCCTGAAGCAGGTATTTGAAAGTATAAATTGTGTATACATTCGCCTTATCGTTAACGCTCGCGTCCCATGACTCCCTGCATGTTGAGACACGACTCCCCTTTCGTTATATTGTCGCTGCGTCGCTTCCCAACCGTTCTTACCGAAAAGAACAAAACAGTAGCATTGTTGTCGGCTCCATACTCACACACGCACGCACAATACATTACACACGAGTTTCTTATATCCTACATATATAACATTCGCTATTCTAAGAAACGCGAGAAGGTTATACAGCAGGTCTGGACAACGTACAACTCGCCACCTTTCCTTCACTGCGTTTGCGTCCTCACTACTATTCCTTCGATGCACACGAAGATACGAAAAGGAGGACAACGATTTAACCGTTAAAGGATTGCAATATAATAGCGCGAACGAACGAGCGACGGAATCGCTGGTGGAGGTAGCGTCATCAGAGAAATACGAGCGAACGATATCGCGGTGGCTTATTTGAGCCTAAATGCAGAATAACCAAAGATGTAACATACACCACCCCGAGTGTTGAAACACTTAAAACTGCCTGACCGACGATGTACGCGTAATTTCCACCACTCAACAAATCATATAAGTACCATATCTTTATTGAATGGGTACCAGGCACTCCCAAAGTTGCTAGCACCGATCGATATCCAGCATAAGTTGTACTATATACGTATTTGATCTTTAAGATTAGTCATAAGTAGACGCTGAATGATTATGCAAAATGCATTATATCATGCAATTTATTTCATACTTCAGCATACTTATCGCATTTATTACACAAATTCCATTTAAAGTCAGTATGAAAATAATGCATTTTGCATAAGCATCCGGAGTCTTGTCTTAAGCTGGCATAGTAACATTTTGCACATCGCCGAAATCTTCCAAACACCCGGAATCACATTATATTTATACATCTATCTTTATCGTTCATTCCGACGTCCAACATATTAGTTTTCTTCTTGTGAAGCACAAGTAACTCATCATCCTGTATATGTCCGTTTCCGTGGAGATTCATTCTAGTGAATATCTACAAACTGTATACCAAATTGGATCAGTCAAAATGTTTGAGTGTTAATCAATTAAGATTTTCATTTGGCTCAATTTTAACGTCTAATGTAATCGACCGTGACGGCTATGTAGTAACCAATGGAAACTAGATACTTTCACTGAAGTTCCGAAACTGAACATTGAAGACAACTTCTTACGCTTGACGGAGTTTTAATCTAAGTTTTTAATTTGAAATTCGAGTATGAGTCACCATCGCTCTCTCTATTTGCTCGCAAGAAGTTTCCCGTAAACCTAGGACATAAATAGAATAACTATTTATTAGTCACGAAAGAGCTGGTATCAAACGCTGAGAGTTGTTCTCGCAAGTGATCGTGTCGGCTCGAATTCCGAACGGCGACTATATAGTGCTGAGTACTCGTCCTAGGACAGGAACTCTATTCCCCAGGAACATTGCAAATTTTCCGTATGTCTCATTTTGACCCAAATGATTAAATTTGGGGTTACAGCGTTGAGCGATCAACTCGTTTTTTTTTGTCACTGACAATGGTCATAAGGCCATAACATTACGTTCCTGACATCGGAAACTTTAAAGCTTCCCAACCATCGCATATTTCAACAGATCCGCCGTGAGCCATTATATTCATTATAAGTGAGTCGTAACCTTCATATAACCGTATAGAATCAACGATTAATCAAGAGACAAGGTCTTGTCACAAGGTCTTGTTACAGTTTCAATCGGTTCATAATCGTTGGGTACAAGTACGCAAGAAATAGACCTTTTATCTTTTTAATAATAACAATAATTGGTTTTCGACGTCTTGGTTTAAGCCAAAAACAGCCAACTGAAGCGGGTCGCTAGATTCAAGCGAATTGATTTATCGAGACGGGTAGAAATACCAATCTTTAAGCTGACGTTGATCCGCATAAGAAGGCGCATCGTTGCCGCATCGCTGAATCTGACTTTATACAAAAAATGTGCAGTCCTTGTTCTTGTCTGAACCAACCTTCTCCGAGCGGTTCGGTGTTCCGAAACAAACTTTTTCAATGATATCAGGCGTGTCACTTGCTTTTACGCGTTTACGCGCCATCATCTTAACCTTCATCCGTCCCTCATTTTTCCAACGTAATATGTCCCTCTGGGTTAAATCGACACAATTGTAAAAAACTCAAAATAAAAGAAGAACTTCTTCCACCAGTAACAAGTCGTGGATCTTTCGAGTATAATATTTTTTATCTTTTGACAAAAACGAAGTTTCAGGTTCGATAGCTATTTCCTCTTGCGTTTGCAGATCCAAAAAAAAGTCACTCATTTGTATCACTGTCATATTCTTCACTAATTACAGTTTCAATCGGTTCATAATCGTCATCATCTTCACTACTTGCAAATACATCACTGTCATCGCTATCAAACTCATAACTGGCACTTATTTGAGAATAGCTGGCCATTCTTCACTGTGTGCAATAGCTGTGCACAGTTTCCACTAATAATTATAAAAAAGCTGTTGTTCCTTTCTTCTAATAACTACTCTTGACTCCGGTCCAAGGCGTTTTGCCTTCGCTTTGGTTTCGAGCCCATGCATGAAATTGTTACCGCACATGCATTTACGCTCGCGTATTTTCTTCAGAGAACAAATCTTTATGTATCTGGTTTCACTTCCCGCTTTGTTTTGGTTAATCTGACTGTGGTATCGATACAATGTAACACAGTATAATGACGACGATAAAACGAAAGAGGTACAGGTACATATGTATGTGTCAGATTGACACACAGGGACTTTTGTGCAACAAATCTGCTTTGCAGTTTTGGCGGCATTTTTCACCATCAACTAAGTACGTGAACATGATATTAAAAAAATTAAAGTCAGGAAGTTTCATGTAAAATTTTCCACAAATGGCCGAATAATATTAGTTTCTACGGGAAAACTCTGTCAAATTGACACGAGAGACGAATGAGGACTAAGAACATCTTACGGGACAATAATTTCATAAAACCCATAAAATTAGTTTAAATAGATTATACATCGATTAACTAATTTTTCTAGAACTTTCTTTTCCGGATCTAGCTTACCGTTATTTAAAAAAAAGTAGCACGAAGCAGCGCTACGATTTTGATCAGATATAATACCGGAAACTTTAACTATTTTACGTTGTAATATTATACATGGTTTTTAGAGACGGTAGTTGGGATAATTTCAACCATGGTTTTTTTCTTATCGAAAATGTTGGTTGCGTTTTGGTTAACAAGATATTAATCGAGAACTGTCTACTTCATGGAGTACATCTTGCGGTAAAAAAACGGGTAACCATTAGAGCCATTTCACACGTACCCGGCGGCCGTTTAAACGGTGACGGTTACCCGGTCGTTGGTGCGATAATAGAATGAGATCTTTTTCACACGTGCCGACCGGCACCGGTACCGTTCAAAGGGTAGGCGGTAGCATAAATGTCGCCGGCTACTCCCACCAGATCGGCCGATTGTCGGATCCGTGTGGCCGGCGCTGAAACGCGCAGTGGGTACATAGAAACATTTGGGCGTTCACACTTGTTCGGCAAATCGCAATCTGCAGCGATTTGTCTATCTTTTACTGACGAAAAGTACATCGGGGTAGACCGGGAGAAATCGGGGTATGTGTCAAAGAAAACTATTTATTTGTAAAACCTGATAGCCGGTTGGCCCCGTTTAAACGGACGGCCGGGTGTGTGTGAAATCGCTCTAACGATAAATCAAGTCACGCCGCTATTCGTATTGGCGAGAGACACAGAACCGTTTCCCGACATCCCCTTCCTTACCGTTCAGCTCGTTTCGAAGAAATTCTTCGCGCGGTATTATCTTTGAGACCAAATCCGCCGAGTAGCGAGTATATAGTATATGGACAATTTAATCTCTTCTAAAGCCACGATTACGTAAACCGCGATCCGTTAACGATGCAAATTTTCCTTGCGGCATCTGAAAAGGACGATGCTTAGGGAACAGAGCCTTTTCAATGAAGTCCGCCCTTGTACGATCACGGCCGCTTGTTCAACGGAGTCTTTCATACTCGCTCACTAATTTGCCGTATAAAAAAACCCGCGTATCATTAAGCTTCGCTGCTTAATTGGGTTAATGAGGCGTTGGCCCCGCCGCGCGAAATGACACCACGCTGTTATTCGAAAGACCCGTTGCTCCGGAAAATTCATTAGGAAAAGTCTCCCAACCCCCGACGCTCCGCAACTGTGAATGTTTCTCGTGTACCTTTTGCGCTCTCCGACTCGCCGACTGGCATAAGCTACGGTGATAAATATTTTGTCGGAGTAAAGTATCAGCCATACTCATTGCATGATCGATTCAGGGTGAGGTATTTTATGAATTTAGCTTGATCCAAAGAATGGGACGGGTTTTCTCAATTGCAACGTTTCATTGACCATAATGAAAAGACTGTACCAAGATTTCCCTCGTTTCCATGGTCGGTTTTATCCCAACTGGATAAAAAAAAGGTATCCTTAAGCAGTAAATGGGAGAAACGCCATCGCGCGCTTGGCGCTAAAACAGTTAAGAAAATCAATTTCTAAAAACGGTGTTACGATTCTAAAAATATTATGTGATCATAGAAACTGTTCATTGTGTTCTAAACAAGTTTCCTAATCGCGGCCGGTTGAGCAATTGTGGCTGGAGCAGCACAGGACACATGACCGCGCTGCGCTGTACGTCTTACATCGTATAATACTGGAACTAAATTTTTGGTAAACATCCGGGAACTAAGTTTAATAAGCACACCATAATTGTTGTTCCATATAAGAATAATAAGTATTGCGTTTGCCGTTTCCGTGCGTCGCAATATAATTTGTTGACCGTAGCCGAAGTTGTTGAAAGTGGTTGCGTACAATAAAGTATTATGCTTACTCATAATAAAACATTAACAGTGTTCATTGTCGTAATACAGTGGTTGCACGGATACTTAGTTTCCTATTCGGAGCAAATAGTACACTACCACAAGTGCAATTTGTAAAACGTATCCTCCCTTTCTCGATGTGCGGGTAATGGATGCGTAACGCATGCACGCGCGTTGGTATTCGTTGGAAAATGTTCGCATTCAGTAACAGCCGCGCCATTTGAATAATTATAACCCATAAAGCGCAGCGTTTGTCATTCTGTTCGTTTAACCGTTGGAACGGTCATTGTCCTCGCCGCGTGAAATCAAAATGTTCAGCAAGGGGAAAAGTCGGAAGAGCGCAAAGTGCGATATTCTTCTTTTCTTTGTTTTCGTTTTAGTTTTTAATTTTGTCAGACTTTTCGCGCATTGCGCGGCAGTTTTTCTCGCGAAGAAGACTGGATTCAATGCCGTAAATGCATAGATTGGATTCTCGAAGCTAGCTTTTACGTTGAATCGCCCAATATTTATTATCATTGTAACGTTTGAAAGGCCAGAGACCACTTTGGGCCTCTTTGGCCATCGTTAACGAGCGTATCCAGTATCACCCGTCGTTTATTCTATTACGAAAAATTAGGGCTAACATATTTGTATGGTTGTTATTTAAACATACCATAGAAGTTTCTGTTGTTTTATTATTTCATAGCATTTCATTTTCTTGTACGGTGCAACCGTACGGGGTTTAATTTTTGTTGTATTAAACATATTTAATCGTTAAACAGTACACACTTTGTCGCATAATGCCCTCTACTCCCTCACATTGTTCGAAACTTCAAAAAATGTTTAAAAAATGATAAATATTATGAACTAAAAAATGTCTAGCGCTGGTCACCGTATTAAAAAAGTTCCAAAGTTTATTGTATATTTGAAAAAATGTCCATCTGTCCCGGACTACATACTTTTTGCATTGCGTCCAATAGGAATGTCGGAAATGGTGAATATTTTGCCAACCGAAAATAAGATACCCCCCGAACTGTCCTATTTCCCGAGTAGCACGCTAACGTGAGATACCGTGAAAAGAATTTCTATCGATTAAAAAAATAGGGACACGGCTGAATTTATCTAGTTTTTAACCCCAATTAGTTTTCAACCGTCATGCGGACATTTCTAAACGCCTAGTATACTATATCTATCTTCACGCGCAACGCGTCTGCGCGAGGACTTCTGTAACGTGCCACGCCTTGCCAAGTCTTTTCACCCAAAACGATTCAAAAACTTTGGAGGTTGTTTGACGACGTTTCTGGATTTTTTTCGCAGGTTTAATTTTACAAGGGATAACTGAAAATATTTGTGGAATATTAGGTAGCCGTCGATTAGTTCCACAAACAAATCGGCAAATCCTTTTATTCCTTTGAGCGCTGCTCCTATTGAGAGAACAAGCGCAAAATCTCTGAATTTCTCGAGTTGGTAGTCTCGCGGTGGAAAACATGCGTGAAATGCTTGTTAACCCCGCGTGTCGCACGTAGTTTTTATTATGTTCCGTCTCTCTATCAACCTTTCGTTTCAAACAAACAGGAAGTGAAACGAAATTAATTTTGTAAATTGTGCGCTACATTAAACAGCTGCAGCGATGCGTTAGCGGAAATAAAAATATATTTCTTGCTTCTCCAATTTATAATCAACATTTGTGAAACAAGTACAATTAAAATGTCGTTGATAGCTGGTAATAGAAACAGATCGCACCTTTATGCGAGCATCATATTTTCAAAAAATTGTTTAAACGCGATAACGTAGTTAATAGTCCACGATTAATTTCTAGAAGAGTCATCAATTTACATTTTACGATGGATATACTTATTATCCGTGTATGCGGTATTAAAATGTACCTCATTCGTCGAGTAATCATTTAACGATCGCGATAGTCACATATTTGTAACGTGGGCGTTCAAAAATTCTCGAAATTTGAACCAACGTTTTACTTTACGATCTTGCGATGCCGCTGATCAGTATTAGGTAATACGCGCAGATAGTACCCACAACTATAATAACAGGCAGCACGTTGGAGGTACGTTTGATTAATCGTTTAATGAAAAATTGAATGTTTATCATGAGAATGCGATCATTCGGGATACGTTACACACCTCTTAAAGGTATACAGTTTTCGCGAAGTATACATGTTTTATCAAATAAGACGTACATATTCAGGTTTAGCCTGCAATGGAACCTGGGAAGCCTTTACTCGCTAAAATTAGAAACCGTTCGTACAAAGTATTTTTTAACTTTTATCCGCCGGCATATTTACGAATTGAAACTCTAGCGGAAAACCGGTTGTCCGGTTTATTATCATACATCGAAAATAGCGCGTTAACGGAGTGTTATAGTAAATCGAAAATACTATTCGTGTTGGATTGTTCGATGCGTAAACCGTATCTGTTCTGGAGTAGGGGAAAATGGTATAAAGTTATTACGTAACGTAACTTATGTAGTATTTCTTAACATAATCTTCGAATACAGCGCATGCGTATGGTGGTTTTCGTCTATTTAACGTATAGGATACTAGAATCAAAACGCGAAGCGTAACAGTGCTATTTTTGTTGGGCCAATCATTTATGCGATCGATAAGCGTTACACCGTGATTATTTGTAAAATGTTCCATAAATACGTTTAAGGCTAGAGTTAAGGAGACAAATTGGATATACGTTTTAAGAATTGTCAATCCTTTTCCGACCAATGATAAATATTCGATACCTGGAAATTTTACAAATGCCGTTTAAACGTTAATTACGACTAGTCATGCCCTGACAATATCAAATTTTCCAATTATCGACTATATATTTTAATCTCCAACGTGGTATACATCATTTACGGCTGTAAGAATTTTGACAGAATTTTGCCCATCCTGACGTGGATGGTCGTGACAGCCACGAACCACGGTCATTGATCAATGATGCCGTCGTGCCACGTTCGCGCATTGCCCGAAATGCCATGCCGCTCCACCATTTTGTCCCCGTGATTGAAACAAACCGAAACTGAAACTTTTTTTTTTATCCTTCCGAATTTTTATTCTTACGCATAAAAATGACGATTATTGAATGGGTACTGCCTCACGCATTGTACGGAAGAAATACTTTCAATAAAATTATTAACACGTAAACTGTAAATAATTACCATCTGACCAACGTAAATCATTCTCTGTGTAACTTGAAGAATATATCAATCGATTCGGAAAGACTGAAGTCGCTGTAATTCCTACCACCGTCACTTTCCTTAGTTTAAGGGTTTACGTTTGGTCGTAAACTGGCAAAAAGCCGATCTTTTTAAAGCAGTTTCGATAATTAAACGGTTGAAAACAAATTTCTTAGACTTTACATCATTATTATTACTATATAACGTATTATATATTATTATACGGGGCATGTCCCAAGAGTATGGTTCCTAAGCGCCTCGCGGCCAAGCAAAACTGTTTTTCCCGATATTCGTAGCACCGCTACGTAGCTTTACCCATCCCTTTACCATGGACACCGAAGCCAACTCAATCGGACTTTTAGTTTGTATATGATACGCATTAGCCGTGGTTGTCTCCACGTCGTCTGCCGCCACTTCCATTTCCGACTAACTGAGCTCAATGTGGACTCCGGTCCGTTATTCGTTTCTTTTTTCTTTACAATCAACATAGCCTCTAGAGTCGGGTGCAAATTGGGACGCGGCGTGCCACGCAGCACAGCCCAGTAGAAAATTGCGCGGCCCATGCGAGCACATATTGCCACGCAGTTCTTGGTCGTCACTCAGCGAAAGTGATCGACATGAACGAAACGATAGCGAAACAGTTAATGGACTTAAGTTCTGAATCCGATTCCGATGAGGAATTCGATGAAATTGTTTTCTTGTATTCATTAACAAAGCGGAAGAAGTCGCTGAATCGTGAATTTATGACGAAATGAAAGAGTCACGGTGAAATCGCTTTAACATTCAAATTTTCCGATAAACAATTTGCAAACTACTTCCGCCTGAATAGAAATCAATTCAATGAAGTTCCCACATTATTACATATTATATTATATATAAATCTTCTGCTTCATATGTTTTTACAAAAAGTTTCATTCTGGTTCGTTTGATACGTTATAATAAAATATATTTTTTTTTGTACAAATTATTTTTGCGTTTTATTTCCTAATAGTAAAGAAGATTCTCTCTGCCGCGTACGCCATTTTTGTGCACACATTGTAATTGATTATGTATTTCTATTATATTATTTTCCTTATTAAAGATACAAATATTCAAAGAAAGAAAAAAACGTTCTCCCATCGGGACTTGAAGCACCGCCTCCGCACTACCAACATAATTTCGATTTTCTCGACTCTCTCTGAGTATGCCGTTGTCTCACTTTGCCAGTCTCCGTTTGGGGGTTTCCAGTTTAAATACACCAAATTTCATCAAAATCGGGTTGCACGTTTGTGGATTTGCTTTGTTAGCTGCAAAATACTGTCGCTACGCTCCAATTTTGACGTTAAAACCTTCACGGTCAATGGTATTATGAATTACCACGTAGTATGTATACATTTACTCTTTCAAAGGCTACAAACGTATAGAGAAGCAAAGGAATTCTAAGAGGATCGATTACAGATTACATTTTTGAATCACCGCGCGTTGCTTGCTCGTCCAAGCCGGTACGGAGAGCTACTTGACTTTTTCCATTCGTAACGCTCTAGCTTCGTCAATTTTTCAAATTTTTACATCAAGAGTGTTTTATAATGTTTTTGAAATGTTCTTCCGTGGAAAAATGTTGAAAAAATCGAGTTTTTCACCACGTATAACCCCAAAAGTAATGAGATAATCTCGGTAGCGAGAAATGCTAATATATTAATAAAAGTGGTCATATTTTGAAAATCAAATATACTTTATTAAACATTTTGCTAAACGTTGCCCGAGCGCAATCGAACGTAATAGAGGATTATATGATAATTGGTGTACAGGGCATCCCGAATGTGCGGAAAGGGTCAAAACCTTGTATATATGTAAAGTCAGAGATAGAAACTTCGATAAGGTGACTTAGAGACGACTTAAGAAGTTGCATAAGTTCTATAAGTCATATGAAAATATTTTAAATTCATCCCCTTCTCTTATAGACGAGAATCTTAAGTTGGACTTCTGAACGCAGAATATATCAAATTCCACATTTTCGACCGAGTTATCACGACTTTAGCGGTAAGACTATGTTTTATGATATGGCGAACATCGTATCCCAAAATCTTTTCGTCCGATCGACTTCAAACTTCGGCTGGGCATATTTTATAACATTTTCTATCAAATGGCGGGATGGTTTTTTTTAAATACGTTCATTCGTTTGTAAATAAAAGTAGCATAAAATTGACAAAAACATTACGTGTAAATCAAATTTGTAATTGAAGTTTTGTATATGTTGCTTCTTGGTAAAAAATCAGACTTTTGTTCTACGGATTGCCATAATCGCAAGCTTCAAAATTTTAATAAGTATCCTTTCGTTTGACAGCTTTATTATTATACTGAAAGTAGTTTTTTAATTTTTTATATCAGACCAACCCAGTTGCTGGAAATGTGCAGTCCCTGTCAAAGAAAATGAAATTTCGAGTACAATTTTTTATTTCTGATTAAAATTTAAAACAGCAGGCCGCTCCCGTACAAGTGTTATTAATAAAGAATCGCAGTTCAAGTTAATTTCTCCACTGTGTTTCTCTGTAGCAATATCTAATATTTCAACATTTGCGTATTTACTAGTCGTGAAATAAGTTACCAATGTGGATGTACGAAGAAAATTTAATAGTAAACAGAAGATTAAAAATATTTGGTATCGTAATTTTCTTAATTTAATCATCTTACGATTCGGTGCTGGTTTTCAGCTGCTATTGATGGATGTAAATTCAATGGAACTGTAATCTGAAAAGCGATAATTACATTGAATGCAAAATTTATTATCAATTGTCTGAAAGACAATGTAACGTACCCGGGCCATCAAGTCCCTTTCTTCCGACACTCAGCTATTTATTTTATTTCCTTCCATTTCTTTTTAAAGAAAACAACTTTCAATTTTAAGAACACGTAACGGACGTAATAATGAAATGCCAGGCACATCGGGCGTTTACTTTATTTGTTTCAAGAAATGGACAATTTATTGGCCTTCATAAATAAGATTCTGTCGAGAATCTTTTTTCTATTTCGTACCAAAAAGGACAGAAACTCGAAGAACCTTAAAGTAAACGACAAATCCATAACATGTGCAGGACTAAAATATAAGTCAATACTCGCGGATGGTGCGTAATGCAATCGCCGTGGTAATCTCACTTAAACGCTCGACTAGAGCATTTCAATGGACCACCCGAAAAGTCACATGGCGCGTCAGCACCGGTACGTGATTGTTTATGCGACTCATCAAAAACGGCGGAATCGGCACGTAGGTGATCTGTGACTTTTACCCCCAAAATCCACCCCCCCCCCCCCAGCATTCTCCCATTCAGGCCAAGACTCCAAATATATGAGAAAGGCCTTTGCCTTTGCTCCTCACTTATATGTTTTCTATCGAAGTGGTTCACACATTTTTTCGTTGAGAGATGTCGCTTACATTTTTAGGTCGCAGTGGTGTCTTACGTTTTCGCGTATAAAGAATTTGCGTACATTTTTACGTCCAAGTGACTAACTTATATTCTCCGTTCAAAGTCGTCACTTGTGCTTTTATCGAAGCAGTTACTTACACATTTTTGTCCAAGGACAACAAGTAAGATCCTTCACTTTTAGTTTCAACCAGTTCTCCTTATTTTCTTTTATTCTATTTCCATGTGGGCTCTCAAAAACCCGCGTGTCTAAAATATTCAGCCAATGTCGCGCGAACTATCGGAACTCTTACGACACCCTGCGTAAGCGGAGACTTTAATTTTTCCTATAGTACTTTTTGACTAATCGGCAGATGATCAGTTATACCTCCTTTGAGCTATCGAACTTTTTCCAATAACCTTATCACGGTATATGAACAAACGGTCAAAACAGTTCACTCAGACAAGGCTATGAAAAGTACTGGAACGCTTACCACTCCCAGCCCAAGTTCAGGCTTAAGTTTCCACAGATAACTTTTGCTAATCGCCAAACTGGCCGTGAAAAATTGTCACATTTTTTGCTTTATCATTTACCCTTTTCAGAAACTCAAAGCAACTACCCTTTTATTTCTTTACCATTTTAATTTTCTACTATCGTTATACCGAGTAATAGCAAAATCACCGAACCGGTCATTGTAGAAACACTTGTATCAATACTTTTATAATATGCACATTAATGTTCAATTTATAAATCGTGCCTCATGCATTTTATTGATACCTAAACCCTCCCCACTGGACTGTTTATGTTCACCCTGGCAGAGACCCATAGATTCAGTGATATAAACCAAAAGACAAAAATGCAGCTATTCCATATGAAGACTTGACAACAAATTCAAAACTTACATTGGACAATTCCAATAAGGATGAATTAATACTTTATTTTTATTGGTAAAAAGTAGATCGTTATTCCAAAATTTAGAGGGCCATATCGTATCCTCGCTTTTAAAAAATACAACAACAAAAATAAAAAAGGACGGATGAAATGGCGTCAAAGAATAGATTTTAAAAATGTGTTAAAACGAGTGTACTCTTAATTTTATTTAAAATGTCTGTTTGCTACTTTTTTCGTAGCGCCTTGTTAACTTCCTATCTATGCTTCTTGACATCAGTTCCTGCAGAATCCATCCATAGTCCAAAGTTTGAACTTCTTCGACAAAGCAGTCCAATGTAATTATTGCTTGGTAAAAGTTGACCGTGTCCACCTTACTCGAAATTCTTCTACAAAAATGTTTGATCACTGGTGAAGATCACTTTCGATCGATGAATTATCAGCCCGCATCAAGAGACAAGGTCTTCTCTCGGGCTAAGTGCGAATACGCAAGACTAGTCCATGTATTCAAATTTTATGCCAAAAATTTCGAACAATCTTTCGGAGTTGAAAAATAGCTTGGCCGGTACCAGAAACGAATAGCATTTAATTCGTGCCGATAATTACGCCACTCCCGAATATGCTGCAAGTACAACAAATCTCCGCGATAGCAATTACCGATTCCACTGAGCTGTAACGCGAACGTCACTATTGCAATTACGAGGCAGTCACTCATCTATATATTGGATTCGCTCGCTCATTATATTCGTTCGAATTCCAAACGGAATGGCGAATGTCGCGCTATTTACGTGCTCGAACATTTCTCTTCGCTCGTCGGATTAGCAATTAATTCACGACGTCCCGTCGTCGACGGGCCAGGATGGGACGCATACCAGTCATATTTCTTCGGGTGTAATTTCGAACTGAATCCTGGGTACTACTGTCGTTGGTACTATATATCGACGGGGCGAAAGTATAATCATCGATCGTCAACGGGGGTGGACGAAGCCGATGTTCTCCTGCACCACGGACAGGATGGATGTACGCTGAGTTACTGCAATTCATTCTCCCTCGATTTATCTGAAAAGCCGAGTACCCAAAGATTTGCGAGGGACGCACGATGGGTGCACGAGACAATTGATTTTTTCCAGCCCACGCCCTCCCGACCCCTCGCCGCTCCCTCTGCCCCATCACGTGGACTCGCCCGCTCTCTCTCTCTCTCTCTCTCACTCCTTCCGTTGTCGCAATCTCCGACCCTACTACGTTGCCACGCGTCAAGCTGTACACGATCCATAACCTGCAGAGCTCGAGGGAGAACAGCCCCCGTAAATCTAGCTAGCGCTCTAAATTAAGCCACGTCTCGTCGGTTAAAGAGAGCGCACCAGATTATAAAATAGTGAAAAACTAAGCGTCAAACGTTGATTTTATTGTCACGCGGTCTATATTCTTCTCATCTGTTCGGCATACCTTGGAAACTTTCCTGCCCGCTCTTCCACGTTTCTTTCTCCTAATCTTAACGATAATATCCGACGTTGATCACCTCGCTTCTGAGGGTTGAAATCGTTGAGCTTAGGGAGCTGGCTTCCCTCATCCCTTCCACTCTATTTGTTTATACCGTCGATCAATACGATCGATTGATATACCGTCGAGTGAATCTATCGTTATTCCGTGTCGAGAAATTAATAAGTTCCACAACACAAACTCTTGGACGCTTTCGCTCCTCAATTTTGTTTTTAATATTATCATATCAAATATATCTTCATATCTGGGTTTAATCAAGATTCTATTGTCGTTGGAAGATTTATAGCGTACGAAAGTGTGAAATTCAATGAGACAAATCATGTACACACATGGGTCCAAGTTAAAGGACCGTTTGCGTAAATTGAGCATCCTGGGAAAGCTAAGCGGCATAAGTGACAAATTTTCAAAAGATGAGATCAATAGAAGGATAAGCGGTCGGGAAATACGTATCGTGTTTGCGCGATGGTAATAGGCGTATAAATGATCTCTCATCTTGTGCGACAAAAAATGTGATGATGCGTTTGCCTTTCACTTATACCCCTTAGCTTCAAGGGTTCTCAATACATATTGATTTGTCATCTTCGACATTCGATACGTGGCGCGCACATCGGCCAAGAATCAGTTGCGGTATAAAATTGTTGATTTCTTGATCAGTGATTCTAAGAAAATTTAACGTCAAGACACACTTATCGTTAGTTGCATTAACGTGGATGAGAACTTACAGTACGTACAGTGTTTTTTTTTCAAGCGGTATAGATCAATATGCTGTATAACAAAATTAACAAACGAGGGTAATAAAGCGTTATTGGTACGAGAAACGGAGCAGCACTTCCTGTTCTTTTCTTCCATTTCATTAGATTTTATCCGCTTCATCTTCTTGACTTAGAGACGAACAAAGTATAACAGGAAACTGGAAACGCACTATCGTCACGTCACGCGTGCTCACGTGCCATCACCATATATCACGTCACAGGAAAAAAGTGAAGATGGTGTATTTTACAGGTATTTAAATGTATCCGAACTACAGTAACGTTACGTCACGCATATCGCCCAAACAGTCTAGACTCACCAAAGATACCGTGATGCACATGAGCTCACGTAACGTGACGATAGTGTGTTTTCAACTTTACGTATGACGAAAAGCCCGAAGTAACATCTGACCGTCGATCTTAGGCTTTGGTTACAGTGGAACTGATATCGGACGATTTCACCGATGGCCGCCGCCGGCCAACGTTGGCCAAACTCTGTCGATCATTTCAAACAATACAAAACATATGCAAGTGTTCACAATGCTTCCTACCGCACCGGCCGATTACACCGATAACGGGAGTCCATCGGCCGAATTTCAAATCAGATTGTTTTTCTCGGCCGATTCGACCGACGTTTTCTCGTGACAGTATGGATTGGGGGAAACTAATAAGTTTAGTTGAACAGAGGAGAAGTTTATGGAGTAATGAGAATGCCGATTATCACCGTAAAGATATCGTAAGACGTCTGTGGAATTAATTTAGAGATTAATGTGTATCAAATATTTAATATGCAGAGTTGGGTAAAATGTCGGAACATCTGATGTCTGGTTAAACTTTTTTTTATCACACTTAACAGAAAACTTTGTGGTTTTTTATTCTACTCTATATTAATCTATTCTTCGAGATATGGCATCTCGGCAGTTTTTGTTTAAATGGGTGACCCTGAATGTTTTTTACTTTTCCAAATACACATATGACGGGCTCGGTCGAACAACGAGACAAGCCCCAATTTCTGAAAATTGCATTTATCACGGGAACATGCAGACACGAGTACAATTTAATGTATTTGATGACTATTCCACTGAATTTTCATTTAAAAATAGATTGGGGCTCGATTTAGGAAAGTTAAATTTAGTTTTTATTCGTGGAACAACGTGACAGGTGTCGATTCTATCATCAATGGTATTGAAGAGTTCGGCCGAACAAGGGGATTTCAGCCTGTTAGTTAGTCATAGAAAATTGACGAATGCAAACCTAATTCAATAAAATAATATAGTACTTAAGGAGTGCAACGACATCGGCCGACATCTGACGATAATAATCGGCCGATCGATATCGGTTCCACTGTGACCAAAGCCTAAGATAAACGTGTGATATGATTCTTGTTCGGTATAAGAAATAAAAATGATTTCGATGAATATCAAGTACAGGGTATGGCATTTGACATGGTAACGCGTGGTACGTTGTACATAAATGTCTTCGCGCAGACCCGTCAATTTCCGTGTGTCGTTTTGTTCGTGACGCATTGTTAGCATATTCCTGGTGTTACAATCGAATTTACGATAGACCGTATCCAAATTGAACCCAATAACGCTACACCTTTACCATTCTAAGCTAAGTGTTGATTTTGCGGGTGTGTTTCGCATTAAAAACTTATAGGTCCCGTTCGTTTTAACTCCCCGATATCATAAATTTAGAAGGAGACACTTTACGGTCGACGATTTATATGAATAATGTGCAATGTGAGATATATAATGCGGAGTTGGGTGCATTCGTCTGATGGTGGTACGCGCGCGTGATCGATCCAATGAAGAAATTATTGTACATTTCGTTATGTATGTATATGTCGCGGGAAACTGTTTAAACTTCAGATAAGCTTGTGTTCAGAAGTCGTCCACTACCTAACATCGTGTAGTCCCTGGTACAATGGGAACATACCAAATTGATCGTGCTATAAAAACCAATTATTAACCGACTGAATTGGAATGTTCATGTCGAAACGAATTAGTTTTTCGTTCTTCTGTTACCGGAAAGAGCGAAACTATCTTAAGAATTTCATCTGTTGTCTAAAATCAGATTCCGTTGTATACCGATCATGAGTGGATTCTTTAGCCACTCGATTCGCATTTCGAGCCAGATTCCGATGAACGCAGGATAAGATTGAGCAATTCGAATACCGTTATAAACTCCTTGTAACTGACGGACTAGTCACTAATTCTTTAACATTACGTTAAATTAATCTTCCAATCAAGATCTCGTTAACACGATAGGTACCGCGTCGATTTTGCGTAAATTCCAAGTCGGGTGTCCATGAATTTGTCGATACACGATGTATATTATGATGAAATTTTATCCATAACAGTGCAGTCGAACCGTGGCGTTTTATCGATTTATTTTACCGGGGTCGTTATATGCTCTTTGCAGAAATGCGAGATATGTCGAATTTTTTAAATAAACTTTAATCATTTTCCTTAGGTGCACCGTGGTACATTAATTTTTTCATTCTATTGTATAATAGAAACGACGATAATACTGAAAAATCGATAGGTTATAAACGTGTATTCGAATTATGCATTTCAAGAAATCTTGACACCACCGGTCAGCGGCAGCCCCAATATCCTAACGCCAAGTTAGGTGCCGGTCACCTGTGACTCCTACGGCACGTGACGTGTTAACCATCGACCATCTTCGCATAATATCTCGTATAATCTGCCGCGCTAAAATGAAAGCTTAACACTTCAAATAGTCTATGCCTCGCAAGTTTTAGGGCAAAGCAAAATTCATCGTATCCCTTTCCACGATCGAATAATTTCCGAAGCATTATCGATCCTAGCCGTACCCTCTTCTTCACCTTTCCGTCTTCAAACTCGCGTAACGGTTTGATTATGCGGCTAATTAAAAAAATATCGATCGAATCGGACGAAAAGCAGGGAAAGTACGGGTGATAAGCGTACAGATATAGCTTTGGATCGTGCGAACAGTAAATACTATCGTTAAGCAAGGCGCGTTGCCCGAAGTGCGATAGCGGCCGCCATTACTCTCGCGCATGCCCAGTTTGAATTTGGTCTGTGACACGTGGCGGCCGCAGCTACTGTCGCCGGGCTACTACCGTGTGCCGTCTAGAATCGTCCCGACACCGTCAATTTGTTCATACGTTTTACAATTTTGCGTTATATTCTAACATATAAAATAAGGGATAAGGTGTTCCAATGTTTTGCACTGGAGAAAAAAATCTAAGCAGATTTGGAAGATATGCAAAAATCTCTCGGTTAGAACTAGTTACGGGATGTTAAGGGAGACAGATGTCACCTCCAAGGTTAACTTGTAATTTTTCATTCGGAACTCGTACTTCTTATCGCATGAACGTTTAGACGTCATTTGGAAGAATACGCAATACGAAGTACGGATTCCCATTACAAAATTTAGGGTTATTCCTGTCGGTTGTTTTTCACGATTTTAAAGTTATGCAAATATTGGCATCGTCTTCTCTCCTTGATAACCTAGAGATTTTTTAATATATTCTATTAATTTTATGTTCAGTGAAAGCTGCCTATTGTGATCACTGTAGAACGTGTAACTTTTTATAACAATAACCGATTGATAAGTTTATCCATGATTATATATATACACCTTCAACTGTAATATATTTTTCGGTTTTACATATCATTTGAACGGTACAAGTACGTTATATGCTCTTTGCGGAAATGCGAGAAATGTAGAGTTTTTTAAAATAAACTTGAATAATTTGCTATTAACTTGATGAAATTAAGATATACATGTGTAAACGCGCATATCGCCTAAGCGCACATTTGATTATATTTACAAAGAAATTACACACACGATAGTTTTTATATCACTGTTATTCGTGTACTGCCAGAATAATTGCCCCGGAATTGTACCTTGGAGAACACCGCGTGCGACTGTTGTTGACGGCTACTGTCCCTATTGTTTGTAGCGGCCGCAGTGATCCCACTCTAGCTATCTCGCCGTAAACAGCCAGTTTTTCAAAATTCTTATTTGACGCGGTTACAGAGATGGCAAGGTTGGGTTTTTTATACATACACAGTGCGAACATCGACTCTACAAGTTTCAGTTTTTATACTGAATAGTATTTTAAGACTGAAATTTATTAGTATTCAAATAAAGCAGTGTGGTGGCCAGTAGGAGAAACTAAAAAATCTACTTTCACTATATTAATAAAACTATTGAATAATCGAATGCTTTTTTGGAATTTCGAAAATTGCAAGTTATAGAAAAGAATAATAAATTTTTGCCGAAATAGCTTTAACCGTTTGTTATATACATGTGGATAATCATAACAAAATACCATGCCATCGGTCCATTTTTGGAGTCTTAATAAAATTTGTATCTCTTAAGGCAGCGGGAGGGTGGGGGTGCAAAGCATCGTGCTAGAATGGATACGGTTACGATAACAAATTTGATAGGTACAAAAGGCAGTAAATATATGTTTACGTACTTCAAATTAATTTCTTTCTCTACAAAAATTATTACACATTATTATTGTATTTCTTGCGTTCAGGCATTGACGCCGTCACTGCCCGTGTAATCTATATTAAAGATTAGTTTTGATAAAAAAAGCAGCAACGGTGAATCGTTTCTGCATTTGCAGGGGAATTCCCTATCAACCGAAATTAAAAAATGTGGGTGAAAAAAGGAAAACGCACGTGAAGTACGCACGTGCATGAAATAAATAAGAGAATACCCCATTCATTTTTACCGTAAAAGTGTAGTAGAAAAATGCATGCTACAGGGAGGCTGCTTAAGCTAATTATGCTGCATTATCCAGAAACCGCGTTACAAAGGGGTTGTCACAGTTTTTGTTTCGTGTTATGGGAGGGTTTAACGTAATCAAATTCTGGATTTTATTTTATACCCAGAAAATCTTTCATGAAAAGCAGTTTAAGCTTGCTCCCAAGGTTACTCCGGCACTCTCACTCCTCCTGCAACTACTAGGAGGAATGTGATTGTCAATGTACCAAACTGCCTAATCGCTAGTGCGCGTCGTATTTGCGCAGAAATGAAGGAGTGTAATCGTACACGTTGCGTAAAGTGGGGTAAGATCGGGGGAAATGACGTTGGGAGTAATTTTTGACAGCGTCGATTTAAAGCCTCAGTGCGTACTTAAAAACGACGGCTAGAGGTATACCGTAGAAAAGAATTTCCGTTCTGTATATTGGACTAAGGAATGCGACAATGATACGTAAAGCATAGTTGTGTCACGTTCAATGCTGTTCAAGTCTTTCAGTTTCGTTTTTATTAACTTGTAACGCCCTGTACATTTCTTCTCATTGTAAATTCATAGAATCACATCCGGCCCCATAGCGGTAAGATACCAATTGCAAGAATGCTAACACCGGGATTTCAGACACAAACCGCAGCAGATCTCTTGAACGCACTCTTGTCACAACCATCGTAACGCACAGACGTCGCCTCTCGCTCCATACTCTAGTTCTGTTTTATATTCTTTCTATGCTTCTTACAATAAACAAAAATCGTTAACCTCAGTGTCAATACAATTCATCGCCGACCACGCTACCATTTTCTCCATCACAAATTATTGCTTGGGGTGTCTCCAAGGAATCGAGTTACTTGAATATCTTTTAAAACGGATAAAAATTTCCGAGCTTCTTCACTGCCTCTAAAGCTGGCCTATCTATATTGAAAAAATACGTACTAAACAACAATAATTTTTACGAATTAATTTGTTGTGGCTGCTAATAACCAATATTGTGGGAAAAACGTTTTTTTAATTATTCTGACTTTGTATGACGATTCTTCGCTGACTTGGAGATCAATCTCGATACGGGGGAACCGGGCAATCTTCCGATTTCAACTGGATCTGGGAAACGAAGAACAATCCAAGTCCAAGATCATCCATTTTTAGATAACCCGAACGCATAGTTTTGAAGTGCGTAATTCAGATCTGACCAACAGAGACTCGAACGAGCCACCGCGGCAACGGCACTGCGGCTCGAATTTCCCCGTTTGAGTTCGATTGCACCCCTAGCGAGCGACCCCGTCGCACGATCGCAGTGTTTTCTTTTCCCAGAGGGCATGAAATGAAAGAAGTCAGCGATATAGCAATATTCTTTTTTCTGTCTGCACACGTGCAGAAAAATAAATTGTGGAGGGTAGCAAAAGTGGCGGAGGGGAAATGGCGAGTCACTGCAGCCCAGGTCTAGCGTCGATCGACAAGTTGGGACGGAGGGTATTACAATTGAAGTGTTCAAAGTCCGTGTTTCAGGTAGAAATACAGCATCAATAAATCGCTACAACCACAACCATTTCTTCAAATATTTTCAATTGGCAATTCTGGACTCGTTCTGCTCTTCTTACATATATACATCTTATGCCCGTATTATATTTTTCAACTGTTTTAACATCTAGATCAGGCCAGCCTAAGCTTAAGCCCGGCTTACCCGTTATGGGGTAACATATTTTGTCCGAAACCGCCGAACAATGCAACTGCACGTCAAATTGAAGCTTCAGCGTCTAACCTTTTCAATCATACTCTGTTGCGTTTTGCCCTTCAGTCGGTCTAGACGGCGAAGAGATAGTAGTACCCATCGCGTGAACTCGGATTTGGGCAGGCATGTTTATTTTGCTCTTCAAAGTACAGACTACAGACAAGCTTGCTTGTTTTTTAAAAAACTTTTCAGTTGCACTCTGTTTATCGATACTGATATTTTTTGTTATTAATCGCGTAGGGCTGATAACGCTTGTCGGTATATATTATCTATTAACTTCGAATAAATTCATGCTTGATACGCAACCCAGTTAGGTTTGGTGTATATTTTCTATTAATATCGTGCCATGCGCGGATTGCGTTGTTTGGTATATAGTTCCAAATAGCTTATCGACTAACTGGCTTGCAATTAATTTCAAGGCAATTAAAGAGAGTACGTTATTCACCCCGATAAAACTTTCACGAGAAACTCGGTGAAGCGTGATGAATTATTATACCGACATTCGGATAGCTGACGATACATCATGCTTGGAACAATTTAGCAAAACCAAGTGTTCGCGATACATCTTTCTGTTTATCGATCCTTTTCCCCCGTCATAATATCGCTATGTGTATTCCATGTCGTTAGCCAGAGTGTCTATACGCCAGCGTTGGCCAGTAATCGATTAACTTAGGCGAAGTGATCCATTAAAAATTAGTCATTAAATGTAACGATAATGAAACCAATGGATCGGTCATGTTAACCGTCAATACAAATTAATTGTTATTTAGTTATTCCAGTCGATACCTGATTTTCGTAAAGTTCCTAACGTTGAACACATTGCCCTTTAACGGAAAGTAAATTCTCCTGACGTTACCTTGATCACATTTATTTATTTAAACATTAAGATGGTTTAAACGAAGACTTAAAATAGGATAAATTATTTATATAGTTTGAGTTGTAGGTGGTACCGCATAGTTTCGCGTACACAATTAATCTTACAAGAGTAAAAATCAAAATCAATAACCATCATTGTAGATTCACAATTTTTTATCTTTTACGGTCACTTCGGTGAAATATTACTCAACTCTACCTTTTATGAAACGCCTACTCAAATCGTTACATCTTGTTTGCTCAAGGTATAGATCAAAAGAACGTGACATACTAGAACTTCAGAATCGCGAAAAAAGTTTTGCCCGAGCTCAGATAATTTTTATTCATTTGCTTTGACTTGCACCCGTCGTCCCAATAACAGATTGCCAGAACTTTTTGAGAACATGCGCGTGCGCGCGAAACTGTCGACCCTAATGTAGATAAGGTGAAGTTACAACGGTATCCACGCGATCATTATTCTTTCGTATTGTGGTCGATGCTTATGTATCCTGCAACTCGAGTTTGCACTTTGGTGGATCTTTAGAACGCGTTACACGGTAAACAGTTTTATTATCTGTACCGTACAAGTATAAGTACACCGTACACTCCCAGGTAAAATTAAAGTATCTTATGTAAAGGCAATCTCTCGGTTTTGTTTTCTTTCATAAAGGCATTGCATATTTTCGTTTTAGCGCTATCGTGGATAAGATAAAGATACTTACAAAAAATAAAATTGATCAGATAGACAAAAACATTTATGTCCAATATATATAGTAATTCACGATTTCTTTTAGCAAAATAAGGCTATTTCTATGTAAATATTTATAAACAAACGTAAATACACATAAATCATCACTTTTGATTCTATAAATAACAGAAATTAATAATAAACAATCCTAAACATTTTTTTAAAATACAAAAATCCGATTTTGGAGACGGTTGGCAATACGATAATAATTGACTGCACTTTAACGCGCTATAATTCGTTGTAATTTCTCTAGCACGTTTACGATAAATCGCTAAGGTTCCAATTTTGCAGCCAAATTCAAATTCAGGCTCGCAATCTGTCATGCTTCGCGCAGAAACGTAATCCCTTGTTCATTGTAGAATCATGCGTACGTAATCTATTTACGCCCAGTTGAGACAAAACTGGTTCTGTCACTGACGTATGCCGTAAGGGCATACGTCCAGGGCCTTTCGGAGAGGGCTTCAAGAGTGTGTGGTTTGTCTATATAGACTTATGTAGGGACGGTGTATCGGTCAAGCTTTGCTTAATGTGTACAATCTTTTTCGAATTTTTCCTTTGTTAAAGGTGCCAAGAAAACATTCTAAGAACTGTTTAAAAATAAAAATCGCACGAATCGAGGCGCGAACCCGAGTCGTAGCTAATCTACGTATTATTAAATTATGTTAAAAATACTCCGCAGGTATGGAATTACTAAACGACAATGATTAGCAAATTATTCTATTAGGGTGGTCCAAAAGTTCGTGCTTTTTTTTACTCAAAACTTCCAACATAAATTTCACCGAAACAAAATAACCTTAAGTTTCAAAGTAAAGACCCTTCGAATCTATCGTTGGAAGCCATCTATCTGCAAATTGCTCGATACCGCGTGAGTACCATTCCTTGTTCTTAGAAATGAAAAGCTTCAGTCGCTTTGTATTGTTGTTTTCAGTAATGGCGCAAAAACACCCAATTCTCGACATTTTTTATAATCGTCTATATAAAAAAAAAGTTTGATGGTCTTAATAATGTGTAATGTGCGATATAAAAGGGCAGTTAAAATGCTACAAAATAGTATATAATACGATAAAATAAAACCAGTTTATTAGCTTTGAAAATGAGTAATAAAATATTATATGAACAAAGGTACGAACTCTTGGACCACCGTGGTAAATAAATACATCGACCCCATCGGTATCGACGATTTCTACTTGTTGGTCTTTCTGCGCGACTACGATTAACGAAAAAGTTTGAAAACTGCATCGTTACTGCTTTCAAAGGGTACGAATCCGCGCTGGGCGATCGATACGACAAAAACGCGACAAGAAGAAATTTAACCGAAGAAAGTGAGACGAAAGGGATTCGAGAAAGAGGTCGGAGATGCGCGGAATTCCGGGGTAATTAGCTCGGCCGGGTCTGGGAGAAGGTTGGAGGGGAGTCAGATGGGAATGAAGGGGGATGATAATGACCACGGGGGTTGCCTTATCTATGGGCAGTCGACCCAACAGAACCCAGATAAGGGACATTTCGTGAGGTCTCCGGGCGACACGAGCCATCTTGGCCCCGCGCCATTTTTCATTTGCTAATACCGAAAAACAGACCATCGGTCCACGAAGTGATAAAAACACCGAAGAACCAGCGATAAAACTTTTCCGAGAAAACCTTATTCGTCCTCCGAGTCTCTACGGGGACGCGGCGTGGTTGTCGGAGATACGCATTTCAATTTAATCCTTTATCGTTTGGTCGATCGAGAAGACGAGCCGAGCATGCGATAAGGCGTACAGTGATTAGCTCTTTTGGGTTAATTCTGGGGTTCCCGAACATTTTTAGGCTCAGCGCCCTTGCAAAATGTTTGATTAATATCCTCACCACCTACGCGAGTCTAATATACGGCACCGCAGGTGAACAAGTTTTCTTCCTCATCGCGTCCCTTGGGGATGTTGGCACCCCAGGTTTCTGAACTCCTAACTTGATTGGTAGTAATCAGTGTTACATAATCGGTTGAACGCACGATGAGCGTCGCCCAACGATTATATGATTCGATTAAAAATGGGAATGTATTTTTCTATTTAAGAACGGTAAATTGCAACTGGGCAACGTATACCTCGTAAGGTTTGCCAACGAACGATACGATTAGGATAAAAATGAGACAAAACTTTTCCGTTTAAGGGGACTTACAGCCCAGCGCAATTGCAACGGTCTAAGCCATACATTTTCCTGGTCGTAAATTTTGTCCGATTCGGAGCCTGAGTTGGTGAGCTTGCAGCTTCGCAAGTCGTACGATTACCGCGTATAATTCGTATTGCTGCAACGGAGTAACGTGTGTACACACTCACACACACCCAACTCAACTCTGATCCAGTCTAAATAGCTGTTGCGACGATACCAAGTAATCGCGTGTTCTTCTTTGCTTCTCGTGACATCCTCGCCGCGCCATGCTTCCCTTTAGAGAGCGTTTCTTAACTAATTTTAATGTTACAGAGCTCATTTAAAAGACAAGGAACAAAGGAAAGCTTGTGATTTTTCAAAATTTTAAAAGAGTGTCGGTTTCTTTGGCTAAATAGGATTTTAATTTTTCAAACCAACTGTACGCATAAAAAAAGATTCTTTATAAAAATTCGACAAACATCATGCGCATATATTTATTCTTATAGACAGTATCTTGACAGTAAAAAATCAAAGATAAATAACAATTGTAAGGAAAACGTATCTTTAAAATTTCTGTATTAACTTAATACCCAACGAGTACAATACATTTTGTAGTCAACTTAATCCTCGCTAAAACAAAAAAATCGTCAAAATCAATTAAGGCGTTCTAGAGTTATAGGAGTTATTTTCCAGAAAAAGACAGTTTGGAAGCACTGTGCGGCGGTCCAAAGCGTGCGGACGTCAGAGCGTTAATCGATCGCTCATTCTCTTTACTCATGATCATGATCGCGATACTATAATACCACATAATCACGAAGTTCGGCATTTAAGGCAACGATGAGGTGAAAACTTTTCTCCCGGTATTGGCTCCAGGCTCGTCGACGAGGTTTTTACAAAATATCGTGTATTAGCACGAGAAACTTTCATAACGGCGGAAGCGAGGCTTGGGTTAAATACCTAACGAAAGAAACCATTATTAGTTTCTATTAATAAAATTCTTTCGTTTAATTTAAATGACTAACGTAAGTCTCTTTTGTATTTAAACTAAGTACGTATAAATATGCAAATTGTGCACCGTACGTCGAGCTTAACTAAAACGAGAAATTTGTACGTGTGTATGTATATGTATATGTAAGTACGAACGCGTACTAAAAACATAATTGTCGCACCGGTGGCGTAAATATGATTTCGATCTGACACGGATTCACCCATAGTTGTATCGCCGTGCGAAGAGTAATTCCAATAATCCCTTTCGTCGAGGTGCGCGGAACGGTAGGGTCGCTTGCAAACTAATGAACAGGCACGCTCGGATGACACTCGGATGGTATTCGTTTATTCCATGATGATACAAAATTATACGCATGGGTGTTAACGTCCTAACGGTAAGACAATCGGTTCCGCTGCACTAAAAACATCTATACTTTGTCTATTTCGCGAATCTTAATTGATGATGTTCGAGGAAAAAACAACCCGGCACGTTATCACTAAAGAGAGAGGATACCTTGCCCAATACCATCCGCAACGGTATAACAGCCCCAAAACCCAACGAAAAATGTGAAAACAATAATCAACAATAATAGTACGGCCGGGTCCGCATCTATCACCGGCTGGGCAACAGCCGTTTAAACTATTACACATGTTTTCGACTTTTCACATTTTTTTTAGAATATTCAGCCTTAAGCCGCTCATAATGCACTTTTAAACTGTTTTAAAACGTTTGGAATTTGTGTGCGCATATCGTTCTTTGACCATCAATGGCTGGAAGAAAGTACTATGGTCGGATGAATAAAAATTCAATTAATTTTGTTACAATGGAAAAGGATTCGTTCGGGGGCCAATAAACACAAGGTACAATTCAAACTACACAGTGCCCACAGTCAAATTTGATAGCGGGAGTATTATGGTTTGCGGTTGTTTTTCTTTTTTGGTGTTGGCCCAGTATATAAAATTAATGGCAAAAATGGATCAGGTACAGGATCGTGAAATATTAGAAAGCGGCATGCTACGTTACGGGAATGCAGCACTTCCTTCTGATTGGCACTTCCAGCGAGATAACGATCCAAAACACTACTCGAACAGTAAAATATTGGATTGCTCAAAACTACATTAATCTCGTAGACTGGCATCGCAATCGCGAGATTTAAACCTCATTGAAATGCTGTGGGAGGAAGTTAAACGAACATTGCTTATTGTTTGTACAAAATACAGGGGCCACGACGAATTGTTTACAGCGGTAGAAGCGATACAGAAATCTCTTCCTTCAACAAGTACAATCACAGCAAGTCTTACGCGACACATGCAATAGGGTTCGCGTAAAACTTGTCGCCATGTCCCTCAATAATCTCACAGTACGTCTTTACTCTCAATCCTCTCTCGATACAGTTACTGCTCACTGTATGGCTGTTCTCACTATACTCGCACGTCTGTTACTTTCAAAATAGTCGTCATTACTCGTTCCGTAATGATAACACTTCCCAATAACGTATCATTTTCGCCACTTTGATTGCTCATATCTCCGGAACTAAAACCGGACGCCACCTTTGGAAACGGATTCGTGATCAGCGGCCTAAAATGCACTTGGTACCCTAACCAAAATTTGGAGATTCGGATATGTGCGTAAAGTAAATTTGTTCGGTGTCGTCTTTTCGCTCTTGCCACTCTTTATGCACTTTCGGGCTAGACACGCATTCATACAGACTCACCACACGTATTCCACACACTATCCTACCTGTCGCCCATGACATACATGAACGTCTCAACCGAAACATTGTTTAGGACCCCACAAAGTTCGAACGCCTACGACGTTGAGTGCGGCCCACCTCACTCTTCCCACCCTTAACACTTTAACTTAACATTCCTACATCTCACCCACGACATTCGCCATCGAAGGCTCGAAGATCCTCGATTTCGAGGAAGGTATATCAAATCCAGAAAATATTCAAATTTTTTCTATTTGGCAATACGAATATCTTTCAATAAAATTCTCACTTTTTAGAATGAAACGGGGTGCAAATGACCGCGTCAACGGTTAGTTTTAATGGAATCATTATTACATAAGTGCATGGTCGACAAAAGAAATCTCGAGGAGCGTGAATTCTTATTAATACAGAAAAGTAGTCCATTCGTGGATACAGGTACACCGATAATGGCCGCAGGTAGGTCAGCGACGAAGCGATAAAAGTTCCTCAAGAGGTTCTCCCTTGTCCCTTCTCCCTTCCCCTCTTTCTGCGACGCAACAATGCCGTTCAAGCCCTCCTTTATGGGCGGTTACGCTCTTCTTCGAGGGTAGTAAATGACTTCGTCTAGCATTCAACCTACTCTTTACCATGAACCAGGGATCCGCTTGAAGTTGACGTTGTGGTATTATGAGATACCAACGAGTACCTATCCACTGACAAATGTACACCAACAGTTACAGACGGTGCAACGGCAAGCACGTAAACGTTCGACGCAACGTTTAGACATTGATGGATGCAACGTGTAGCGAAATAAACGGTATTTACGAAATGGACTTACACTCCTGAACTAAAGCTAAGAATGGTTGTACATGCGTACGTACGTAGGTACATACATACGTATACGTATGTACGTATGTACACGCCGAATCAGTCGGAGCATACTATTGTTTATTATTCTCTGACATTACGAATCTTTGCAGTATTGAATATTAAGGTATAATGGAACGTTGATAATCAAAACGCACATTAAAGGAAATAGCAATAGTTGAAATAAGAATTGTAATTGGAAACGGAGGCTGGTCTACGTATAAAACTCGTACAATATTGAAAGCGATACGATTAATAGGAAGCTCTCCAACTCTGCGATTTAAATATGAATACAATGAGTTTAAAAGGAACAAAAGAGTAGTGCCACCGCTTTAAGCACGGTCAACACGACTGAGAGTCAAAAAATGATGAAACTGAGATCAGTTTAATAGAGTCGTAAGTATGACGCTCGAAATTGTACCCGTAGAGGATTTCAATACACCGAGGAACAGATATTGAATAACCGAAAAAGTCACGGGGAGTATCATGTTATTTTTCCAATGATCGTTCATCCAATTAGTCCGTTATCCGACAGGAAAGTCTTTAATTAGTTTTAATAATCAACGTTATATCGCATGTGCAAAATCATGGAAGCTACGCCTTTCTGAATCGAAACAGGTATCTCGACTCTCCAAAGTATCCGGGTCAATTGACACGGAGCAGCGGTTTTTTTTAACCCCCGCAACATTTTGTTGCATGAATTTTTATGCAATTTCGTCAACGTCTAACTTCAGAACATAATTTTTTAATTAAAATAAATTCAAAATTGTTCGAAATTAGCAATTGACATTTGAGAGACTCGATTCGTATGAAAAAGTCGTGACTTATGTTTTTTTTTTTTATAACATTAAAACAATTTGTTTTCGTCCATAGAATGTGGATTGTATAATAATGTATAATAATGTGGATCGTGTAATAATATAATAATGGAATATACGTATACCACAAAAGTATTGCCCTTGTTGTATCGTGATGGGGAAACGAAAATAGAATATGGTTGCAAAAAACTAGGACAAAAAGTCACGCCATTGATTAGCCTTGACGTTAAACAATAGATTGCAAGAGAGCGATTATTTTGGCGTCACTAACTTTTACCTTATCCCTAAATTCAATACGTCTCACGATCCAACTTGCGAACGATCCATCAAAGAAACTTTCGATCCAATTATTGCAACACAGTTCTACCAAGTTTCTTCCATTTTCACCGTAAACGTTTTTTCTTACAAAGTTTCTCGAAACTTTTGATCGAAAGAATTTTTCATCTATTACACGAAATCGCTCCTTTCAAACTTGCACTGCTTTCCCTATTCGCAATTTTTTGTTTGACTTGTAACTTCCGACATCCAAGTTTCACTTACAAGTTCTTCGAGCATTCGTTTCGCGCGTTCGTAGTTTTTTTCGCGAGATATTTCTGTATTTTTGTACACTATGGGCGGTAGTTCTAAAAGATACTTCTCATGGTTCGCTTATTTCCTTGTTGACTTCCGACTGATACTTTGCCAAACGTTTATTACGCTTCTCGCTACGGTCGAGTTGGCCACTGATGAGCTACCGCGGCACGGTACGGGACAGTAGAGACGCGAGAGTACCTACATACATGCAGATATATCGTTATTATGACGGTTTCTCAGGCGATTAAACGAAAGAAGAAGTAAATCGGTTGTGCCGAATGTGAGGATTTCCGAAATATCGTGTCGCGACAAAGATCAGCGACGACGTCATACAAATTGTTCTCATTCAAAAATTGATATATTGAAAAATATGTTTTAAATACCTAAAAGATATTCAAGGTCTAGTCTCGCGTACTTGTACTCTCAGCTCGAGACAAGATCTTGTCTCTTGATACTTCTCCACGCGTCACATATTCTTTTGCGTATTACCTAGACGCAAATATCAAGCTACGCTATGCACAAAATTTGTATACGAGTATTGTGGGTGGGATAGAGCGAACGTTCAACGTTGGGTGACCAGACCCACACGGTTGACGGGGAAAGGGTTAAAGGAGATATACATATAAAATACGACCATACCTCGCCTCTCATAGTCCCGACACAGCAAATACTGAGGGCCCTTGGCCTGAAATCGGGTCGAGCAGCCGTTTAGGACAACGAGAGCCTTTGGCGGTCGGTTGACTAAATATCAACAGCCGAAGAAGTTCGAATCAATCACGCGTCCATTTGACACACTCTCTGTACAGCAGTTTGATTCGATTAATCGACAGCTTTAACCAAAGGAAAGTAATATCGAAGAGCGTGAAGCCATTCAAAAATCAGGCAACATTACAACGTAACTGTGAATCCCCATTCCCCGATTCTATGTACAAATATCCGCAGGTATATACGTGTACCTGCAGGTGTCCACATCATTTTACCAGAAGTGGATATTTATCGCCAGGTTGCTTTTGCTTTTGATATATATTTGCGATATCCCCATTAAGTACCCAGAGATACGCTGTGAAATATAACAATAATGATGATGACGGCGATGATACTGATAATAATGATAATGATATAATAATGATATACAAAGCAGTAGTTTTTATAGTTTTCGATGTCATACAATTGTCGACAAATTCTTGATTATATCCTAGCCTTTCAAAAAATAAACGCGACAATCATTACTAATAATTGCATTATTAACTAATCGTTGATAGATATTTCGTTCGCAAAAGTCGATCATTCAGCCAGGCTTTTACGTGAAACGAAGGTGTGTCTATGTAGTTTCGAGGATCCACTTGACCGCAATACGCGATGCGTTGGTATACACTCATAAGCCGGAAGGCCCTACCAAATGCTCAGCCGATCCGAAAGGCAACTGCTTCGGCCGTAACTACGAATGCGGGATATGCTACATGTATACAGGGCGTTGCGTAAATGGTGGTAGTCCGTTAAAAGTTTGAGATTTGGGATAATTCGAAGCAAGTTTGCCGTATCGAAAATATCCAATGCACCTTATTTAAAGATATTTTAATGAAAGTTGGGAGCCAATCGGAGACGGGCGCGGTAACTGTTGACGTGCACTCAGACTTTTTATAACCTAGAACCGTTGCTACCGAATATCGTATTTTTCAACGATTGGCTGCCGTTTTTGGTTTCCGCTGAGAAGGGCACGAATGTCATGACATCCTTTAACGATACTTGTGCCCACAGTTCTCAGTAATAAACCCGACTCAGTTGAAGTAGGGATACGATGGTCCTTATTGATAGGGGCCAGAGTAAATCGTTTCGTTACGAACGAAGACTAATGTATTGGGAAGCAGGTTTATATACATACGTTTCTTTGGTACATACGTTGGATACAATTTTCGGGTTAACGTATTTAGCTAGCTTTGTTTACTCATACTCACGCACACTTAACGCAAGTTCATGGATTCTAAGCACTAAAATGTGCGTTCACGTGGTTCCCCGCGAACGGGTGCTGAGCGCCGTGACTCAACCACTCAAGCGCATAACGCTTCGGGTACGTCTGGAAGTTTTTGTGGGTCTGGCACAAACATGTCGTAAGGGAGTAGCTCCGTTCACATTACCTCGCGAGGAACAATTATTTTCCGTTAATTTCGGATAACCGTTATTTTCGGATAACATCACGTTATCTGAAGCGTAAGTAACATTTTGAAAATAATTAAATAATGAAAAACCTATTTGACATGATACCAAGTGTCGCACCTTTAACATTATTTCTACCGAAGGTGTCTGAAGACATCTTCCGAAATTTTCGTTTAAAATTATTATCATTAGTTTAATGGTTTTTCCAAAAATTAAATTTTTTACATTTCCTAAAAAGGTTGTTAAATTAATTATGTGGTATCATTGTCCTCCAATCGTAAGTAAGTGCCTTAGATGGCTATTCTAGATTTTACCGGAATAAATGCGTGGATTTTATTACAATATTAAATTAATTTTCTGATAAATTAAAAAAAAATTAAACAGAAATTAGTTTTGATAATTATTCCCAAGATATTTTGCATTCAAACTCGAAGGTGTCAAAAGACATCTTTTGGTCAAAATAAATATACACAAAACCGTGGTAGAAATAGTGTTATTCGACTGCCACTGTTTGTGGAACACACTATACAGTATTGAGCGTACGAGTCCTGTGCGTGTAAACTATGGATCGGTAAAGCTAGGAACACACGTGATACACGCAACGCGTTCACAGGCGTTCGGTTACAATACAAACGTGTCACGTTCGTGTTACAATCGTGGCAAGTTACGAATGTGTTCGGCACAGACATATTATACGAATAAACGGATGTGGGGTCCTACGTGTTTAGAAGGCTTCCGGGTAATATGGCCTGGCACGCGAACGTGTACGCACTAATACGATGCGCGTACCAAATGTATTCTGAGCTTTACACGGCTTCGGAGCGCTTGCGACACGCCGCCTCGATGATATTGAAAAAACAGCATCCTTTAATTTTTATAAAAATTAGATTACCAAAAAACTGCACGAGTTGTACGTATGAATTTCCAGATCAATTTGAAACCCATTTTGTTTCAACTTTGCTTGGCGATTCGAAACAACCGAGTGAACTAACAGGTGTCTAACAACTTACTCGTGACCAGCAAACGACTCGGAATGAAATATTAGAATTTCCTTAAAGGGGGCGTCTGGTTTAGAATACCTAAAATAGGGCCCTTCTTCTACATTTTTTTTATGTTTAAACGTCTCGTGTAATCAAGTTAAAACATGCAGGGTGTGTTTACTGATGTTTAAGCATTACGCACGCATTTTTAAAAAATTTATTCAGACCTTATTGGTATCGTGCCGATGGTATTAAAAAAAACGATTTTAATGAATGTATTTTCCTATCTTCCTTGCTAAAAACCAACAGTCTAGTCGCAAAATCCTCGGTATAACAAATTCATGTAAAATTCATAATTCCTCGATGTACCAAGATCACGTAACCAATTAACGAGGGAACGTTATAGCGCGCCACACTGATGTTTGTCTTAAGTTTTACGTAAACGTTCCTCTATCTTAACGATACTGAAGTAATAATTCAGTTTGATAATCAATTAAAGTACAAAGTATCGAAACGTATATTTGTAGGGGTGGACAAGGCGTACGATGCTTAGGGATGCTTGGTCGAAGGACGGCGGGAAAGGCTGGTGGCGATGGTGGTCCAGGTTGGGCGGATTGTTGGCGATGGCGACAGCTATTTCCTGTCTCGTTGCTCCATTTCCGGGGGCTTCGGCCAATCCGGAAGCTAAGCGTCTCTACGATGACCTGCTGTCGAACTACAACCGCCTCATCCGCCCCGTTGGCAACAACAGCGATCGCCTCACTGTCAAAATGGGACTACGCCTCTCCCAGCTCATCGACGTGGTGAGTAGACTCCACTTAACCCATTACGCTGTACCACGAATATTGTAATAGCCTTACAAACTACAGAATTGCTGTAGAATTCCGGGAGATATGTTAAACAAGCGACGTAGCATCTGACATCGTGCTATCCATTCTGCATTGCTTAAACCCCATAGATAGATACATAGAGAGAGAGAGAGAGAGAGAGAGAGAGAGCGAGAGAGAAAGTGGGCGAAGGAGGGGGAGAAAACATGGATCCCAGGTTAAGGGTGCCAAAGGTGATATCTGATTTTGAAATTCTTATACGTACGATTAACTCATCCAAATTGGATAAGGCGCCGTGGTCGCGGATCCTTGAGGTACAGAGATACTTTTAAAATACATTTAAATGTTTTAAACGTAAAGGTACAAATTCAATAATTTTATTTACGAAAATTATGAAACCCAAGATCCAAAATATTAATCATGTTTTTATGTTCACAAAGTTAATACTGATTTTAAAGATTTAAGATTGTGTTTCCTAGTGGTAAATAAGCGAAAAACAAACAAGGTCTTCTCAATCTTCAATACCACGTAAGAGCTATGCGAACCTCAAAAATGCCTAATTTATCTTGCCTGAATATCATGATTTAGTCTTGCTAATAGTGTGTCCAAAACATAATGAATTATTTTTAACGCGGTACGTACCGTTGGGTAGTCGGTTCTTTTGCCGATTCCCAAAAGTATAGCGTCGTATGGTGTATCTTTTAACATCTTACGCGAAAGTACAAAACAAACAGTCACGGTGTCACGATAATATTATGTAGATGACGGATTGGTTTCCAGAAATGGTCAAAATGTATAAACAGTCGTTCCTCGAAATCTAGGGTCAACGCGCAAATTAGATTGACGAGTATTGGGGGTGCGGTGTGCGAATTGATTTGAGATTCGTCGCGCAACGATTATCAAGACTAACATAGAGCGAATGAAGACGATGGCCCGTAACGTTAAAATTGTGAACACATATGTAGGGAAACATATTCATTTATATTCAAATAAAGAATTATATTATCAAATCAATCCACAACCGTACAATCGGCTGGTTTTCAATCTCACGGGCTTTCTTTGGCAGACCAAAAACTTTCGAGTGAAGACCAGCCCGAGTTTGAACACGAACCATTGTCCTCTAATGTCTACGTTTCTTCTGTTCTTGTATTTGTCAACTCATACGTTGAATAACTTTTTAACGAAGATCGGTGGATTAATATTCATTAAACGGTCTCTGCTGTAGAATCGATTAATTTGTACAGTAAAATACAATATCTTCCTCTACCTTTCAGTGCTTATTTAATTTTTGAAGTACGTATTAAGCCTTTGTCCAGAAATCCGGAGCATCTGGTAGTTCTTGTCACCTCCAGTCCCAAATTTACCGAATGGCCCATTATCTGTACTATCTTAAATAGTCGCCATCGATGCTCTAAACTAGGCCTGTCTAACCGTGGGGAAACGCACTCTCCTCACGCGGTTTCGGTACCCCCACCCGCAAGCCGTGCGAACGGAAAAAAGAATAGCGCTATACCTGTCTCACTCTTACAAACGCACCGGGAGCCATGGTGGGGCTCAGCCCAGAGTGGACTGACGACTCATGCGTGCACGCACCTGCACGGCGTGCAGGGGTTAGACAGGCCTGCTCTAAAAACATACGGTTGGCATTGCTTGTCGATATAGTTCAACGCTATGTTAATTACTAAAGCTTGGTGCTGAGACTGTTCCGTTGCATCGATGCCTTAGGCCAGAGTAAGAACAATAGAGTGAACGAGTGAGAACACGATGGTTGAGCGGTGCCGCGCCACCGGTACTATACAAAATTCACAAATCAGTGATTGACATTTCGCTAACAGTTTCCAGATTACCTCGGCGTACTTTACAAAGTCAGTTAAACGCGTTGACGTTTTACCCAGAGGCTACGTTACTCGCTCTTGTCTACGTACTGTATAAAATAACTGGTGGGAATAGGGCACTAGCAATTTATACGAGATGTGAAATTGTTTGGAACAAACATCGGATAATACCAGTACGCGTCAGGAGAAACAAAAAAGTTTTGCTAGACGCGAGTTAAAAATCCAACGGTGCGCGGTATCCGAATTTTTGCAGAAATTAGTGCAATTATACAAAGAAAATGCATACATTAAAATAAAGTCAGAAATAATTTAACAAAATTATGTGGAAAATCTCAATGAGAGCTTTGTGGACGTAATTATTGAGCAACGATTTCTTTTATATCCATGTCAGTATTTGTTGTTGCAAGTCGAATTATATTTATAAGTGTGGAATCTTTAATGGAGTTTCTATATTTTAATTTGATATATTTCCTACTAGAGAATGCACGCTCGCAGATGTACATGTACTTACAAACATGGAAATGATTTGAAATCCAAAATCTCCCATCTTGGGATATTTTTCTATATCCAAAAGTTTAATAAAAAAAAAAATAGATATGTAAATAAATAAATAGATTTGTTCAATAGCGTGTTATAGCAATGTTACACCGATTTGAATGAACTAAATACTCAGTGCGTAATCTGGCGGGTTTTTCGTGGTTTGTTACAGAATTGTCACATGGGACTATAAAGCGTTAATGTTTATTTGTAAAAATTCATTCGTTTCGTGTGACCCAGGTGGCCAGCTTTAATCTAAAATATGATTCGATTTCTCGTTGGAGTTTGGTAATTATAATATAACGCAGCATTAATTAATCGTTAGCAGTAGGTTGGATTTGTTTGTTGAATTTAAATAGACATCTGATGAAATCATAAAACCTTTTCCAACCGATATTGCCGAGAGATAAAACTAATTAACGTCTTCTAACTCCGGAATGGGTTCAGTTTTGGCCTTGCATTTAACAACGTTTTTCCTCGTTCCCACTCTAACCCTACAATGCGCGTGTCGAGTTGTTACGCATCGGATTATGCGTAATGGTAAAACAGTATTTGGCAAATTGTCCGCGTTCGATGTTCGCATTAAAATGAAGTTAATTCTTCGCAAATGAAGATAAACAGGAAACGAACGAACATTATTGTCATTTTAGCACGGTATAACCACAGTAGGGGGTTGGCGTGACAATAATGTTACCCTTCCGGGAACCCCGATAATCCTAGCGTTAAGGAGTTTTGTATTGGTTTTGACTTTTCATGTTAAATGTCCATTGAGTTTATATCCTCTAATAAAGATTCGAAGCGAGAGTCGAAAAAGAAAGATGGTCAAGTAAAGAGAATTTTTATACGAAACACTTTTGAGTTATACTTTAATATTAATTTTTCTTCGTAGACTCGCTTCGTTAAACTTCTCTGCGACTAGGAAACAGGCGAATACAAGGATACAAGGAAAAAATGTTTCAGCGAGAACAAATAATTATTATATCGGTACCGATATCAAGCCGTGCACGCGTTCAAATACTTTTTCCACGCAACGGCATTGAAAATATAAAACAATTCGGCGATCGCGTTACCGCATGCGCGAACTTTTTACGACGACGCATAGCAGAATATGTATGAAATATTCCCTCCGAAATTCAGTACATCCATCTCCGTAGCCTAGAGGTGGAATATTTGTGCTGGTATTCTTGTTCGCCATGACCGGCAGCGAAGGTACCTACGGATAGCTGGAAATTCGTTTCAGCGTACACGGGATATGGATTATGTAGTGGATACCGTACCGGTCCGATACCCGGTCGTCCACGTACTTGCGGTGATAAGTTGAATTCCGGGAGTTTCTAGCCGGAACCGGAACTAATTTACAAGCGAACCGATCCATACCACTTGGGCCATTAATTGCCATAATCTGATCGTGAGCAATCAATCGTGTCTCGGCGAGGCCCTAAACGCACGTATACAACAGCATCTTCTCGGTAGATCAGTGTGCTACGATTACGTGATTGTCGACCTACTACACCCACTCCCCGGCGAGCCTCCTCTCGGACCTCGTCGCATTGTCTGCTTGGTTATTACATTCGCGTTACACGCTTAAAACCCCATCAAAATTTCGGCTGGTATTGCTGCGATTACGCGTGTCTACGCAGCAACGATAACTACGATAGCCCCGAGGAAACCATAATTATTTTCTCATCGAGTATCAACCGCGTAGCTTCAGGGGAGAAGAGTCACCGCCGATGCTGGTGAACTTTGATCTGACCTCTCTAAATTATGAGAAGAAGGAAAATATTGTTAAACGATTATAATTATCAAGGACACTTTATTCAGATCGTTGAATTGTCAGTGGTTTTTTGGTAACGGTACCAAATCTTGAAGTTTCTATAGCTATGATGATCCACCGCGAGACGAGTACCCCCATCGCAATTATTTAACGTTGAACAATATTGACTCAGATCTGGAAAGTGAGTTACTCGGATCCATGGACACGTATCTCGCGCGTCATTAGAATACCTACGGTAGTAGCCAATGTAAGAATAAATGTAACGACCACGATTGGGTAGGGCTGAAATAAGTATGAACGTTTTTATAAATAAATAGAACCAATGTTTATACAACAAAGTATGAAAAGATACAAAGAAAGGAAGGTACTACAAGGTACGGTGATCGTTGCTGCGTACTGAACCTTGTCCAGGCCGAAATGGACGGGAATGGAGTTTGAGGCGGAGAGGTTATCAGGAAACCGGATGCGGAGGAGAGAGTCGGAAGGGTGATTTTTCAAGGTATCGAGGACGAGAAAAGGGCGCAGGGTATTTCCGGGGATGGAGATGTCGAAAACGGAAATCGGGGTGTCGGGATCATTTAGATAAACAGTTTCGGTAGGAATGAGGTCAAGCGGAGGAAGGTTTATAGGTGTGTGAGCGGTACCGGGAACTGGGTGGATTTCGTCCGCAGCCTAATTGGGGAGAATGGATCACGTGGCCTTTCTTATGGTCGCCTCCGTCGTCGGAGTCGACTTAACTGTGTTTTAGTAACTGTTGGTGCTACAGGCGGCTTTGGTGGGGTGACGAGACGAAAATTGTTCCACGTAAAGGGGCGGGTCGTCTGCTGGTGCCCGGTTCTCGCATAAAGTCCGGCGGAAGTGCTCTCTAAGACCGCCGCGGTGGGTTAGTTGTTTCGCCACTAACAAGGAGAGTGTCAGACTTGTCAGGTCGAAACCCAAGTCTAATTTTTTTTTTATAAGCTCAGGACATGATGTAGGGTAAGTGTACACATGTTGGTTTGCAAAGGCCAACTGGAAGAATCCAAAAAAGTTGCGGAATATTTGTAAATTTTTGCACTTATGATCCAGCGGACATACCGTAAATACCTGGAAACACTGTACGTAAATCCCTATGTCTAGGCCTGTTATGTCAAAATTACTAGTTGCTTAGGTACTAAACAAGAAATATACCAAATATTAGGTGCAATCGTGCACTGCAAGTGTATGAAACTAAATAAAATCTAACAATTTTGCTGTAAATGCTTTAAAGCGCTATAAGTGCAAAAATTGGCACGTTCGGCAATTTTTTTCGGGTTCTCTCAGTTGGCCATTGCAAACCTTTTTTTGTACACTTCATCTACATCGCATTCTCAGCTTATACAAAAAATTGGACTTGGGTTTCGACCTGCCAGGTCTTATGCTCTCATTGTAAGATCACGACTGGTGATATGAGTAAGGTGTGAGAGGGAGAGCGTGATGAATGTAGATAGGTGAGAAAGAGAGGAAAATTGTTGAAGGGGGAAATGTTTGATAAAAGGATTTGCAGCGAGTCCACTGCCAGATCATAAAAATGTACCATTGGCAGCTTAGGCCTAAGTTTTGCGCAGGGAGTGATAAGTATTACCGTAGTTCTCGTGATTCTGGCTGATTTCTCAATACACGCCAGTATGGTTATAATGCGATTAGTAACTACAGCGTAGTAGTTGGAGAAAAAGTAAAAGTAGGGAAAAAAGAAACAAAAAAAAAACGCATTAAAACGTGGGGAGCCTTACTTCCTGCCAAAAGAGTCAAGAACACATTCCGGAATGCGAGCTGGGGATCTGCTGGTGAATGGGTGAATCGTAGGCATCGGAAACACCAAGAAATGGACGAACGAAGTTCGAATTTCACTGAATCGGCGAGAGAAAATATAAGGGTATTTCTTAAACGGAAATTACTGTTTCAACGGTGAAAATATGTATCGCTCGCAATGCCTCGAAAAAATGTGTGTGAACTCTTTGAAGTGTAAAATATCAGTAACACATGTCGTTCCCGTCGGAAAGTGTACTTAAGTATCACATCGTAAACGGAAAATATAAGTGACTAAAGTCTTGAGGTCCTTCTTTTAAACCAAGGTTCGGATAGGGCGGGGATGGAAAAATTGGTGGTAGGGGTAAGTATGGTGGGGTTGTTTTGCAGTTTTAGAACTTTCCGAAATCACGGTGATCCCAATCGGTGGAGAAACTCTCAAGTGCATCACTCATACAACCCGTCACCCGCAATAGGTCTCTTTTGTTTCTACGTTTCTATTGTTCGTCGTCATGGAATTCTTAAAATTTGTTGATATTTCCGTGAAATTTATAGAAGGTTATCTTTTGCCATTCCTCATTGAGATGTCGTCTGTGTATTTTTCAAGACGAGAGAAAATCCATATTTCGAGTTAACATTCTGTATGAACCTTTTCCATACATTTTCAGGAAGTTTATTTTCTGTCGCGTATGGTGATCACAGTTCGTTAGAGAAAATACACATTTTTTTCTACGAAGAATTTGCAGGGTTCACGAAGGGCGCTACATAGTTTTCAAATCGTGTTGAGTCAGTCCTACCACCATTTTGTTTGCGACAGAGTGCCACGGCAACGGTATTATCCGTAAATAAGCAATCATTTTGGACCACGAAACTCTCGCCTGGCTCGTACTCTCCGATTCAGCTGTTTTTCAATTTTCAACTCGTTCTTTACTAGACGAAACTTTCGCCACCCCTGACTGTTACCCGTCATCCCTTTTACTCCCATTTCTATCAAATTTCGATCTTTACGAGACCCAGACCCTTCTTTCGAAACTGTTTGACGCGAGTTTTGGCGAGTCCGTATTTACTAACCATGGATCCGTGCGCCTCGAGAGAGAATTATTCTCGTGTAAATTATGCAGTTAACGAAGCGAGTAGTTTTTTATCACGAAGAAATCTTTTCTTTTGGTCAGGAACCCAATTACCGTGGGCGTTTGAATATTTCTCTCGTTAGATTATGCAATTCTTTTTTAAGAGTACTTAAAATTTTTTTTAAATGTGGAACAAAAGTAAATACATTTGGCCGATCAATCCAACTTATTGACACGACCGAGAAAACGTTGTTCATTAACACCGACGCAACGTAAACCTAATGACGTTTATGATAAATTCCATACCGACACTCCCGAAATTCGCTGAACGCGGACGTACCGATAACTTTTCGCGAACGGCAAATCTAGCACGAAACGCAAACAGTAATTACGGTAGAAACGTGCGACGAACTCATTCAGTGTGCATATGTCCATAGAATTTACGAAACAATTTCGTCGACTCTTCGAATTACCAGCGACAGCAGAAACGCTGGATTCGAATGACCCTCGGCTATGCGCCGTTTCCACGATTTGCTCGTTGTCGCGTTTGCAACGATGCTAGACGCAAAGCGAATGCTCCAAATTATACGATAGCTGATAAAAGTGCTCGAACACGGCAATAATTGTTGGTAGGTACGTTAAACGGATGTAGATCTCTTTTCGTCGTAAAAACTTCTCCTTCGTTTACTCGGAGTTTGATGTTTCTATAACGATGAGAGGAAGAAATGTTCGTTCGGCTATCAAATATTGCGATAACCACATTTTTTAGCCGGGCGCGCAATCATGTGTTAAGCTGTTACGTGCGATCAGCTTTGTGGGATAAAGAAAAAGCTAGAATTTGTTTTTAATTTGATCTACAGAAAGGGCATTAAATTTTGAATGAGATTATGTAGAAAAGTTTTGTCTGAGTTTAAAGCTCGGAGGTAGAAGTATTTACGTTCGTAATGGAGAAATATGTTGTGTGACAAATGAGTTTGGGTTTCGAGAAACTTAACTTTAAACATCTCTCGTTATTGTACAATTTAATGCAAAAAGTGTATCCGACGTGAGTTCGTTTCATAAAGTGATCATTACCTTTCCATTCCATAATTGTCCATTCTGGCGTTTCTGTACGAATAATAGATAACGACAAATAATTCGTTTCGTCGGTCCAATTTAAATCCCCAACTGTATTTCCTTTTTCGTAAAATGGCCGAAGCATAAATATGGCGATGGGGCAAAGAGTTCGACAAGTCCGTCCTTAACAACGGAACGTTATTTGCAGAGCATATGGGAGATCCCGCCTCTACGTTAGAATAACACACATTGTGTGTTCAGCTTCGTGAATCATAGCTTCTTCTTTAATTAGTTTTGCCGAAAAACAATGACTATTTCCTTTAGTTAGATTAAAAGAAAGAACGCGAGAACGTTGAATTGAGCGTGGGAGTCTGAATCTAGGTCCGTGGCACCGAGTCAGTTCAACGCCACGTACTCTCAATTCGGTCAAAAACGCGCGAAGGAGTGCACTGACAATGATGGATAATTAAATTGCATTTGTCGGATTAGGTGGCATTACGAACAAAAGAGTATTTCCGATCGTGAAGCTGTTTTCAAATAAAGTGTCATATTACGCCTAAATCCATGGAAATAGGGATAGAAAATACGACAATAATGTTATTAACAAGAATGTTGACAAGAACGTTAAGCGTTCTTACCGGAATTAAGAATATGTGGCATCGAAAAGCATTTGTCCCGTGTGCGCAATTTTTTAACAATTATTCTTGCCAACAAATTCCAGAGTTCCAAGATGTTACGCGGACGGCCGGGTATCTACGTCATCAGAGCAGGCTTCGGAATTTCTCAGAATTTTCGACGCTCTCCTTTGTGTGCGTTTTAAACGACTTGAGAATCTGTGGTGTAACGAGTAGTTTGTTCCGCGGTACGGCCCTGAAACTCCACCCCCATCCCCAATTCAGCGTTCACAGCGTTCAGCAAGATCAGTAACCCCGAGGTAGTGACGCGTTTTTTTCACTTGCTCGGTAGCCATATCGTATTCCACCGTGTTCTTTTTTGGAAACTGTTCTCAATGTGTTACGCTACGAGTGGGTGTGTTTTAAATAATTGCCAGTGCTTTCATTGATAGTTAACTTAGCGATCCTATTTTATTATGATAAATTAAGTGACCAGGTCTTGTCTCGGATCAAGTACAAGTACGCGGGAACTAGACCTTGTATCTTTTCGAGAAAGTAGGGACGGGAGTTTTATTTATAATATTTGGAACGATACAAGGAGATACGGGAACCAAAAATCCCATACCGAAGAGCAAAGGGATTCAGCGATCGATTAAAATGCGCCTGGTCGAGCGCTTTGCAGGTCGAGTCCAAAAGTACTCGAAAATCTTTTTAACTTTACCGTTAATAGTGCAGCCAATAGGTGTAGCCAAGGGGTTCAAGATTGAAATATTTGGAACAGATTTTTGAATTTCAGGATTGTGTTTAAGGTAGTTAGGAGGTAAACATATTAAAAATAACCGGATCTACGAGGTGAGGAGGGTTCAGGGGAGTATAAAGAACGTCCCTTTTTTTGGTGTTTCGCTTATATCCCGAAAACGATGATGCGTTGCCAAAAAGTGGTTGTATTTAAAATTAAAGTTGATATAAAGTTCAATTACGGAAAAATTAAATTACCGATGCACAGAAATAATCTACATGTTTTAATGCTTTCATTAAAATTTTTAATCGGCGTTATCGAATTTCGTATGATTCGTACCACGAGTGTGCGCGCGCACAATAAATAAAAGCAGCTTTGGAACAAATTGTAGAAATCGAAAGTAAGTATGTACAGATAATAACTATGCTATCGCAAATACTGTTGAAGGTCGTTCTCGTAGAACAAGCTACAACTATAAAGTATTTTACCAACTTAACTATTACAATTGTGTAGAAGATGTTTGCATTTGCTGTTATCACTTTTATCTCTTCGCATGTCGACTCACTCACGAGAGACTTCAACAGTTGCAATTGACAATTGTAATCTCTATGACAGTGACGTTATTAACGTTGCGTTTTTATGTAAATCTACATTCTTCCCGTTTCTATTTAAACAAGCGTGTCCATTTGTTAAATCTTTACGCGCCGCCCGTTAGGGTAGGCGTAGATTACTGTCAGAACTGATATTAAAGTTATAATGATGTTAATCTACAGTTATTTTCGATAGCTACACAAATTTTTGAAAAAAAAAAAAAATCGAGGTATCGCGAAATTAGGTAAATTCCGTCTTTGCTATTGCACAAGTATTAAGGTAACGTAAACAATAATATTCGCAATATACTGTGACAGTTCATCAACGAGTGCCTGGATTAATGAAAGTAAACGATAAAAAAGGATCATTAAATAGACTAACGTATAAATCAATTGCTCGATGAAATTTATTAACGATTCGTTAATAGGCGATTATGAATTACTGATCCTACTTTCCACCGAAGCCAGTTTCAATTATATGTCCATTAAAAGTTTGATTCGCATGTTGAAGCATTAATACAAATGCGCTTATAAATAGTATATATATAAGAATATAATAATAATATAAATATTGCTCGGAAAGGCGCTTGGAAATTTCGATCGTTAAAATCGCGTTTAAAAGGTTAATTATATCGAACGATTAAAACCAATCGAATGACCTACGGCGAGACGCAGGACGATTAAGAATTAATACAGTTAATCGTGTTTGACGATAAAAAAGTTTAAAGTTAACGTGAAAATTACAGACATATCAATGAATGAATGCGTACGTCCGTGAACGGACGAATCCTATAAGTTTAGCGAAATAAAATAGCGCGTAGAATATTTTTTATTTGTTTGGTTTTTCTATGTCGCAAAGAAGATAATTAATGATACGCATCAAGCGTTTATTTAGCAGTAGATTAAATCGTTATTCGCTCGTTTACTGGTCGATTCACCGTATTATCGCTGATACTGACGATGAGTTTGATTAAATATTGCTCAATTCAGGCTATCACCGCGCGACTAAACTTTCCTTTCTCCGTTTTACTGGCCTTTATTTGCGAATTGTCGTTGAAAGCGCACCGCCCCATTCAAGCCCGGGCATCGACTGGGATCCGCAAAAAGGACTGCGTCGAATTGACCTTTACCATCGATTATTCTTCCCTCCGTATCTCCCCTTTCAGCTGCATGGCAACTCTTGTCACGCAACAGCCAACGCCCACTTTTCACGGTAGCAGCTCGACGAAAGCTTGGGAATCCGATCAATAATCAGAGGCTAACCGGCCAATTGTTTCCCGCGTATAAGTGGATATACCAACGGACGTAGAGGGAGAACCGGGAACGAGGGCTTTCCTTTCAGTGACACATCTCGAAACGATAAAGGTGTCGGTAGTCGGTTCGATAGTTTCTACCCTCCAGAGTAGACTGACACTCTCGACTCGCCCAATCGGCTGGACCTCTTTAAAGGGAGCTTGGGTTTTCCAAATTTGACCGCTGATCCTGGACCCTGGATCTCAAATCCAGGATGTAAAGAAAACTTTAAAGCGAGCGGGTGCGATGTAAATATTCTGACAAATTACGTGAATTTTTTGTGCCACGTCTGCGCATATAAATCGCACTATCTCACGATATTTTAATACTTCAAAAATATGGAAAGAATAATGAAATTTACATTCGTATCCAACTATTTGGGGTTATAAATAGTCTTGTCGCTGGCCAAGTACGTACGATTAATATACGCCTGGGATTGGGAATAGAGGAAAGTTAACCGCAGAAAATGCATTAAAAAACCAAGATATGAGCAAGTTCGTGTATAAAAAATAGCCAACAATAACAGACTTTACGATCCGTTGCGCGCTAATATAAAGTTCTACCTGTGCGAAACGTGCGAGATTAGAGTGCAACTAGTTTTATTTTTTCGAGGAAGATTGTATTTTTTTCATAATGATTAACATTGCTTTGTAGTTTGAAAGGTAATAACGATAAGCGGATTACTGTTAGATCAGATGATAAAATACAATTCAGCAATTTCTACCTTCCCGTGGCTGCCTCAGCTTAATCAAATTAATGCTTTGCTTTCATCAAAGAACGAGATGAAGCGAGGGAGGCGATTGAAGAGTACATCAAAACCGAGGATGATTAATACTAGTTATTTTATGAGTTTTTCTACCTTCCGGGGCCACTTTTAGGTACAACATTTCTTTAAAATACTTTCCGTTCAAGATTTATTTACGACCAATTTGCATCTCCGTCATACGGAAAACGTAAGGCGGTGCGCATACCGGAGACATTTTTATTTCAGTCGTGTCGAAGCACGAAGTTGTATGAAAATCAATTTAACATATTCGATATCACGTATCACGCCGCGCGAGCCTGACACGTCGCGTCGCGTTGCGTCGGTGTCATGCGTCTGGGTAATAATTGCTCGCGGTTGTCAGCGGGATATAGGTGGCAATGAAAGTGTCGAAAAATGGTATTTGAAAGTTCCGACCGTATTACGTCCTATATAATTTTGTTTCATTCTTCGAGCATGCGTACCTGCTTAAAAATAAATTGTCACGTTGAATCTGCAAACTTTACGAGCTGGTTGAGTTTATTCAAAGGAACAAATATTACTTCGGGGGCACACGATTTGACTTTGAGCGAATAAGCGAACGCAAATTTATTTTAACGATACCTTTCATCGGTTAAGTTGTTTTTTAACACTAGTGTTACCGACAATTAATATATAATTATTCCTACCAAACTGATCCAAAAGATTGGATATTTATAACATACGTTATGCGCGGTAAATAAACCTTTACCTATATTTTAAACATTTTTATATAGTTAAAGAATGTTTATGTAAAATTATACATATTTATACCACACGGAAGTATATTTTGTCGTATTTAAGAATAGTAAATTTAAATAATTTTTTAATTAAAATTTCAAACCCGTAAAAATAACTAATTTCATAGTTCTAGTATTAATGTAGGCACGCCATGTAAAAAATTATTATTTGTATCGCTAAATCTGTTTGATTCTCGGTAGAAGGGAGAAATTCTTCGGAGTTAAAAATGATTAACTTTATCGACTAAAATTTCGCGAGAATAATACTCTCTCTCTCAAAAGTCACGGTAGAAAAAGCGTGTCTCTGAGGTTCTGTGTATGCAGTTACAAGGAAAACTTGGATTTTGATGAAAAAGGAAGTAGAAGGGACGATGACTAAGTACGAGGAGTACGATAGTTATGGTCAGAGATCTGCGAGCTGGATATTGGAAAATGTTGAGTCATACGTGGTTGATAGTTTCGGCGTTCAGAATATGTGCTACGTACTATCCTGTGACTAAGAATTTACAAAAGATACTATCATATGTAATGGACTCGCTCTGTCGAAAACAAGATTACGATTAGGCTAACAATAAGTATCCACCGAGTCAAACGTATAAAATGTAATTTCTAACGAAAGCGAAATACTTTCAACGATATACAACAGAAATTATCAAGTAACACCCCGCAAACGCGCTGGGGAAAAAATGAATTTGTTTTATTTTAGTCCAAGTTGGTACATTCAAAATTCATCCCATTTTGTGGTTAAACGGCCATTTATGTGTGAAGATTGGCGGCAGGGTTGCCTACTAGAGCGGAGTGAAAATGTCGAATTTTGATAATCGAACTGGAATAGCTGAGCAAAAATATAGTAGAACTGTTAAAGAAGAGAACCACACCATGTTTTCTTTAGTTGATGCTTGACAATTCGTTTTGCGAGAATCAAGATAGTTTTTTAACGCCTGAAAAACGTTTCTTCGAAATCCGTGTAGAGGGCAGCACACCGTAGTTGTAACGTTAAGCGTGTTGTAACGGCGACCATTCCGAAAATCAATATTTTCTGACTCATAAAATCGCGCTACAACGCACGCTATCATATATGGATCGATGTTTTAAATTTTTGACATTTTTCGAGTATAAAATTTAACGCGAAATAAATAAAAACTAAAAAAAAGTACATAACGGATAATGGTACAAATTACCAATACTTTTCTCATTCACTGCACGTATCTGGATAACATTTGTCCGTACCGTGACCCTTAATCACATCGAAGTTTTTAAAAAGTATTCTTAGAAACGTATTGTTTGCCCAGTTTGGAAGAGGATAATTGCACTGATCGCATTAAAATGAAATCCGTCGAAAGAAAGAGCGCGGGATGGGTTAATATAATAGATGGGGCAAGTGGCAGATCCGGTCGCAGAGGGCCGATATCCCAGAAGACCCATAAGGGGGCTGATTTCTGGCGTAGGAGCGTCCGACCATTATTTACACGGCCTCCTTTTCAAAGGAAACACCTTGGTTCGAGCCGCGGTTGTTCTCCACGGGGTACCACCCTTTTGGTCTGCAGGGACTTGAGAGTTGCAGCGGTTCGCGAGAAGATTGACTTTTACTTCCGTGAATGCCTATAGCCTGAAATCACGAAGAGCTATCGTCTTTATTGCGAAAGGATTTACCTCGTTCCAGAAACACCTTGAAACAAGGCTTTCTCTGCGAGAAGCGGAGAAGAGAAATCGATCGCCTAAATATTATTACGACCCGAACTTAGTTATTCAAAGTAATTTTGGGGAGAGGGGAATGGGGGTGAAGATCGATCAATTGATTTTCTGCTATTACAACGATTAAGATTTGACCCGAAGACAGGGATTGCGAACCGGGTGAATCAAAAACACCGGAGAATCCGTTATGAGTTACGAGACTTATTCTTACACAGCCTTTTGTTCCTTTTCTCGATATTGTCGAACGTAGCATATGCCATAGACATTGAATTATTATAGACAGAATTTTCTCATTTTTTCCTACCTCAATCGGCAGGCGACAGACAAGAAAAAGTGCTTTACTTTCGTCAGGGAAACTAAAAAATGTACTCGGAAAAAACTAAAGAGGAGGAGGGGGTTTTTCAGCGTACGCCTCAAAGTTCGAAATTTTACACGCTTATGTCGGGATATACATACGTACCTATGTATGTATGTACATACTGTGGAGCAGCTGCTGCTTGAACGTGGATTCAGGAAGCGAGTCACACACGAAGTCTAGTTTTATAAAAATGCAAGAACGATCTAACAATTATTATTAGAATCTGAGATAAGATACAGAGAAGACAGAATTTAAACTAACGCTCGCACGAATCTAAACTATACATAAACACTACGCTCACCTAGAATTACAACCAATTGATATATGACAATACAAGCAGAGTTTGTCCTACGCCCCAGATTTGCTCGTGAACTCCTCAGTAAGGTCGGACATATGCTGCTTTAAAACTACACTGTCGCCATGTGCCGAAAAGTATAATTACGCCAACCTCTATTGGGTTCTACAATGCAGTGTCGGCATAATACTAAATTATCACCGTTCATAAAGTAAAAAGTCTTGACCGTAAAGTCCGTGCATAAAACCACCACGAAACATACCACAAATCTCAATTCCAAATATCTAATTACAAAACACTCATTTTACTACTACCTCAATCACGATTGTTACAAGTGAATGTAATCTCCGTGTCAGATTGTTTCAGATTAATTGGTATGCTTAAACGTAATCATGTCGGATTACGTCATGGTGTTCGTGCTAGGCTCAGCATACCCTAACCTTTATTGTTAGGTCCCACCAACAATAAGGTATCGAGTTCACGGTGATGTCATAGACACAGCTAGTACGAAACCCCCTAACCCTTGTTGCTAGGTTGCATTAACAACAAGGTACCACAAAACTGCTTCGCCAGGCTCGCTAAGTGAGAACACGTTTTCTTTCTCTTACCAGGTATCATTGACAAGAGGACATACGCAAATTATCGCAAAAATTGATTCAGGTAATCAATAAGCATATTAATGTTAAGAATTCAGGCACCGCTGAATTGCATCGATAATTAATTATACTAATTAGGCCCCGCTAATGGAAACACTTACCTTTATTCATATTATCGATACTCGATACTAAAAGCTCGTGGTAAATAAAAATTGTGCGCATTACCCAATGCTTCCATAACACCGACTTCGATAACCATACGGTTCACCGTTCTGAACATTATATTTTTATAATAATCCACGAACGTATGATCTCGCTCGCGTGTTCGTGAGCACAACAATAACAGGGCACGACCGTCAAAAGTTTAATTCGATTGAAAAATCTGGATTCATTCGATAATTCCGTTACAAACGTCAACTACGTGGAAACACCGGTTTAACAGGGTTGTATACTTATTATTTCTAACTCTGAAGCTTTTATGGGAGATTTAACGTCATTTCTCTCACACTGTTTTGCCGATCAGCTGTCAATTTTCAGATTAAATATTAATACTTCTGCACCTTCGATGCCCCACAAGAAACAAATATTAATTTTGAATTAATCGATATCGTGCTAATGGGAAATTAATCACGCAAAACATCCGCATCGTTTAAAATCATTTAGACTTCGATAACGAATTTCACGCCTCACGATAGGTGTCCGTGCACGCATACTATTGTACACACATACCTCTACGCGCGATCATGTAAACAAAAAGAATATTACGTATAATCGTAATAATAATGTACAGCAAAACGTTGTGCAGCTTGCGGATAAGTAAAAATGTTCGTTTTTAATTCTTATGAGATAAATATTAATAGTGGATATGAAGTGAAATAAAAAAATAATACGAAGAACTTCTTCTTATAAAAACAATTAAATAATGTTGACCCTAATAACTATGATGATAACTACCGTAATTTACAGCGATAGGTCGTACATACGTTCGAAGAGTCCTCGGATTAATATCTCCGTATCGTGTCTTACCGTTAAGTCATACGGTTATTCGTTTAACGTCTAGATTTAGTCCGGATCTTATTGGGGCTTGTTTCCTCATCGAACACATTACTTTCCATTTCTGAATTATGTCGAAAACGGATGGGGAGCAACACGTGAGTATGTAATTTAATCAATGACAAGGGAAATCTACGGGGTCGGGAATCTCTTCGAGACACTCGCTCGAGCATTCGATTGGCTATCAATCTTTGTGACGAACTATCGCATTTGACTCGTGTATCGTAGGTCGTAGGTATCAGGAGGCAAGGTCTTGTCACGAGCCAAATACAAGTACGCGAGAACTATCTTGTATCTTGTATTGTATCTTGTATTGTAGACCTTGTATCTTTTGAGGAAAGAACGGACGGACGTTTTGTGTATAATATTTGGAATGATGCAAAGTGATATAGGAACTATAAATCCCATACCAAGAGGGACTAGTGTCACCGCAGTTATGTAATGCATTAGTTGTTGCTGGAAAATTATTTGATGTATTTTTACTATTTTGTTTTGAGTGAACTTTTTCATAGTGCATGTACATCTTTCAAATTTTTAATATCGTAGTTCCATTTATTTTGAACTTCAGTTACCTTAACGTCGGCGGTTGAGGCATACCGCAACATATATTTTGCTGTCAGATACGAAGCAAAGGTTCTTACTCCGAACGAACGAATGAAATAGGGGATTCCAGTCCCCGGCTTTAATTACCGAATGGCTCAATTTAATTGAGTATTCTGCGACAGGTGTAATCGAAGGCCGCGCGGATGATTGGCCTGGAAGAGGGAAACCAACTCACACCGTTAAGGGGGAAACGATTTGTCGTTTCGAAGTGCCCGATCAGTTCCGATCCGACCCGATCCCTCTGCACTCGCTGTTGGCCCTTCATTTCTTCTAATTAACCTCGGAACTTGCGATGTTCGATCGGAAATCTAATTGAGGGTCCGTGCGACGCATCGATTTCTTTTGCCCATCTCGTTGCGGAGGATAAGTAGAAGCTGGAGGAATTAATTAAGCTTGCCAATATAGTGGTTGAATCGGGTAATACGGTAATATAGGGTGTACAGGGTGACCCGTAACTCCCTTTACATTTTGGAAACGGGTGTAATGGGGTAGCTGGGGTGATTTCGTTTTCAGGTGGATAAATTATGTTTTAAGAATAACGATTTGGATAACCGATGTTAGTACTCGGACACCCCTGGGACGACTCCCGCTCGACAGCGGGGATCGGATCACATTATCGAACGTGCATTTCAGTACACGAGCACTATCACTGATAACTTGAAATAAAACAATTTTATAGAGGATCGTAAGTGAATTCATGGTAGAGAAATGAGTAGTCGTGAAATAAGGCGATTATTTTCAGATCATCGTTGGCTCAACAAGTCGAAACGATGTTGAATGTATCCTTGCATTCGATGTCGCGAAAGTGACCAGCAAGTGATATATTTTTCAATCAATAAAACATTTCGTAATATCACTCTATCTCGACAAACGTCATTCTTGGACGAAGTTGGGTAAAATACTGGCAGAGTTTATTCTAAGAAATCTCATCTGTCTTCAAGAAACTTTTCAAATTTTCAGGAATTGCTAACACGTGTCGATCACAGCGTGTCTTCGGGAATGCAACGCATCGCGGAAGGGCAGTAACGGGCCATCGCAGAACCATCGCAGAACCCGGCCTGGCTTCGATCGTACACATTTGCAGCTGACACGATAGTCTTAAAAAGTGGCTTTTCAAACTTTCACTCCCAAGTTATATAGTAGCGGTTTATATTTTTCCAGTAGCTCCCATCAAGTACAGAGACATTTCCTACGCGTCTTTCTAGGACTTCTGCGGTTCTGCGATGGGACGAATTCGATCGTTTTCCACGTGTACACTATCGGACTATGATACCGTCCAAAGGTCATTAACTACCATCATTACGCTACCCCGTCTGTGTGTTTTCCTTCCACGGTCGCACTTATCAAGGCACCTTGACAAGAGTCGGCAGTATGTGGATTTCAATAGGCCTCGCTTATACCCTGGGCGGCTAGGGATAGCTATACCCTGCACCCATCCCGATTTTCTCCATTCTCGATTTTTCCTCCTTCGCTCCATTGCGGTTGCACTTGGTAGAAATTCACCGACGAGAGCCTCCCCAACTAGTGTTGGGACTATCGCCCTTCTATACCCGGGAAAGCTCGCAAAACTGACGTACCAATAAAATTCGGCACACCGATTTAGCACAGTGAATTCAACGCTTTTGCAGTTTCACCGCTACGGTCTTTTCGCAAAACGTGGTTAAATCGATATTATTTCCACCATTTTATAAAATTTCACAAATTTTATGCTTTAAAGTAAAACTAACTGTCGGAAAAATGTCAAAGTTTTTGAAAAGTTTTATCTGTACTCGCGTTCCGCCCGTTACCATTTTCCCTCTCTGCCATTGTTTCCCACATTTCTATCGTTTAATCGATAACGTAGATTATGGTAAACGGATGAGACAAGTTTGGCGTTGTGACGCGAATTCGATAGAAAACTCGGTTTTACTTTATGTAACTTCTTGTCGGGGAAATTACTGCTCGCGCTAAATATAATAATTTAACACGTTCAGCACCGCCTGTCCCACCGGTGGGTCACCCTTCAACTACCTCACCGAACAACTTGCACACCGGTGGACATGCGGTTATGCACTTCAAGACCTCATATTCACCAGTGGTCACAGTTCAAGTGAAATTTAAGTACAGTAAACGATTGTCCGGCCCCTCAAGCAAATACCGGACATAGTGCGTCGTGCTGGTTTGTCATACAAATAATTTTAAATTAAGTTTTTATATCACATAGAAAAAGGTACCGGTTCACGGAGAGATATTGCATATTTCATTGCCGGAACTGAACGTGTCAAGTAAATTTCGCGTTAAATACAGGTTTAGTTATGACTGATACATAGTTGTACTTTGGCTTTCTTTCCGCGATTCAAATCGTTAAATAACATTTTACTGCGCAGTGAAATTTAATGGATCGCGTTAAATGATACGCACTGTTTTCCATTACACGTATTCGGGACACAATTTTGTTTACGCATAGGGGTGTTAACATAAGTATTTACATTGGTTGTTGTTACTTGGCGCGAGCATGTTAGTTATAACATAGGTATATAAGCTATCCATAAATATACATATTCTATTTTACTTATAGACAGTATTTTTACAGTATATAGTGCAGTATCATATGTTCGAGAAAAACAGAAGAGGAAAAATTTTAATCCAGCAAAGCGATAAAAAATTTGTTTACCGACAAAAAAAATGTACTTATTGTCGCTTCGGAAAATTACCTATCTTCTACGTCTGCCATTTATTCCTGCATTCTGACATTCTGTTGAAATTCGCAATAATTTATCGTTTCCTTATTTTGTCACTGTCAATTAGAGTGAGGTATTGCGCACAATTAGGGATACCACGAATTCAGTGTTTTATATATTATCCTCTTTGTGAAGGCAGTGAAGTATATTCCGGCGGTCGAAGAGGATACCCGTAAAGCTCATCCTTACTGATAGAATTACACGGCTCGCGTTACTTCGTCGTTATTAGTGGCGATAGAATAACAAAGACAGATCGTTAGGGCGAGGATATAGCAAAGGGGAAACTTTTTTACTCCTGTGTCGATCTGCTGAAAAAAAGTATCAAATTCATTTAAGTACCGTGATATCGTAGTTAAGCAAACGTTACGGTGAGAGTGTACGACTCAAGAACCGTGAAACGACGATGGAATGACGCTCCATAAATTTAACCGTGAAATAATAACACGGGCTTTTACAAAACCCGACACCGCTGTACGCATGTACGTGCATTCTAAAAACCATTACGCAAACTTTTCAATAGAAATTTCATATGTGAACTTTTATCCCACTATGGATTAACGTTTACTGGAACCAATCCTTTGGTACTTAATCACACCCAAAATGAACTCTGAAGCGCGTCTAAAGGCCATCTACACGTTGCATGTCATGTAAGACGGACGAGGAGATTGTGCGTTTCGACAGGCTTAAGCATGCTGTAAAACGTATGCAATCGACAACAAATGTTAAGAAGCATACCACGTTACGCGTACGTATACGTGTACATAAATTCATGGTTCCATATAATAAATGGTTACGGAATTCAAATTACCCGTGACAGTATCCATGCTTTATGCGCCTGCGTACCTCCAGCTTTAAAATGCATCTAATCGCATTAAAGTTTGTTGCGCCTAGGTGGGGGGGAGTTTACACATATTTTAATTCCTGGTCACTGACTCTTCGCGACTTTACCAGGGTTTCTTAACACGTTGACTGTCAAGCCTATTTTGAAGAAATCTGTTCTAGACGCCATCATTTTCTATCCAATTTATTGTATTAAATTAAGCAAACATATATTAATTTTTACATTTTTACTCTAACTCTAATTGAGTCTTTTTACAAACAATGCTTCCGAATTAGAATTTACTCTTATTTAATCCTGTTCGGTTTCATTTTTTTATATTATTATAATCTTGCAAACAATAATAAATAAATCCTTTTTATGGCACCATTCTGTTATTAAGGAAATTTAACGGACGCCTCATTTAACTCATGCTGGGCACCGGAAAGTTATTCTGTACAAACGAGATAACTAGTGTTGGGCGTTTACTAACAAACTACCGACTCCTAGTTGCCTTGTGGTTGGCAGTCAACCTGTTAATTATGTTTAGCATCAGTGTGGATAAACAAGGAATTGTGGAAAAACCGCTCCATATACACTGACCAAATTCAGGGTCTTGAGTAGCGGAGGTGTGGTAAGTGGTAGGATGGAAGAAGTTAAGGTTTGGAAGAAAGGCCTCGCGTATTTGGTAAAATGGAAAAATAAATTTTCGCAAATTTGTGACTGTTCTCGAGTGTCTCATGCGAAGATTCGAGGTTTCGGTATATTTTAATTCGATATAGATGTAATTTAAAGGGTTCGTGTTTCAATTTAAACATAGCTTGAATCTGTATTGCTTTCTAAAGTATATCGGAAGAGAAGGTTTTCGAGCGTACGTTTCTCATGGAGACTCATAAATCGCCCATTGGACTTCGAAGGGTTCCCCGTGCCGGGTCTTATAAAACGGCGGTTTTAGGTAATTATATTTCATTTCTTGAAATTCGAACGTCAGACTTTTCTTAAATACTACTGAATACTGAAAACGGGCTGAAAGGAGCCAACGTTACAATTTAATTGAGGTAAAAAGAATTGCATCGCTCACGATTGTTTGATTTCTTTGAATTGAAAAGATAGCATTTTCAACTAAACGTTGATGGAATAAATGCAGAGCTTCGGCAACAAAGAGTACGTTTAATAAATAAACTGGTTCTTGTACCTTGATTGGGCTGAATACCGAAAAAATTTCGTTTCGTTCAGTTCGTTTATAATAATTATGAAGGGTAGACGGGTTTAATTAAACGATGATCAGGAGGTGGGTAGTTTGTGGGAACTAGAAGACGTAAGTCCTCCGGTTAAGAAAACATTGTTATGATATGACATTAACCACTTCGACCAAGCATGCATTCCTTTAACCTTCCTCCAATGGCATAATTTTACAACGGTAACAGGTGAAAGAGTTGAACAACCGCCTGGGTCGGATCTGACCCGTACCTTACCGTTTGTGGGTTAATAACAACTGCCCTTTTTGAGACACCATATCTCGTGATTGACGGGACCAATTGATGAAATCATTCTCAAATTCATCATGAGTTGATGAAATCATACTCAAATTATTCATCCAGGCCCGGTCTTTTCGGGAGATATTGCACTTCTTGAAAAAATTCATTTTTTAATGCGGTTTGACCACCATGGGAACCGCCGTTTGTTCTTTTTTGAAATGATTCTGAAGGTCTAATTCTCGCTTATTTGTACTTGGCCCGAGACCAGACCTTGTCCATTGACAGTGGTTTTAATAAGAATACAGAAGGCCGCACCTTTTGCACGTCACCCTTAGTGTGAGGCTGTACAGTAACAACTTTTCCGTCGAAAATGATTATATTACAAGTTTTATGTTTTTACAAGTGCACTGCCAATACTGTCTAAAAGCCATAGCAAGTGACTTCGATTTTCCGCAGTTTTCGGGAATATTTGATCTGAAGCCGTTTATACTTTGCTTTTAAGCCGTTTATTACGTTTAGACATACGAGGGCCAAAAATGGGTTTCATCGAAAATCGGGTATCGAAAAAAATCTGTCTGTCCATTTTTTCCTGAAAGACCCAGGTAACCACCTCCACCGTGAGGTACCGCTACCCACATTTTTGTACATCCACCTGCTTTACCCCACTTCGTACATTTTTCACCCCCGTAGAAGCAAAGGGCGTAGCCTAAGATTTCCCCAAGATCAATTTAACTACGAAAATTAGAATTCAGTTGACAACCATCCGAGACGTTTGTCAAAGTCAACTTTCTTCATATAATACATTCATCCAGGCAGACCTACACGAATACAAATGTTCCCCAATTTTTCTTTTATATTAGAAATAACGTATTTTGTAGTCTGCTTTCCTAATAACATTAAACATCATGCAGAAAAAATTTGATGTCACCATTTTCCTGCATCATTCTCATATAAAATATATGAAGGTACAATTGTGCCCATACCGGCTTTTATGAGTGTAAATACAACCAGTCCCCCTATCTTGGGAATGGCTAAAGAGATTTGCCTCGTATTTAGATTACATGATTTAATAAAAAAAAAAAATAGTAAAGAAGTTATAGCAATTCGGAAATGTAAATGTTACAACTGTTCCTATGCTGTCCGATAAAGGCTAAACAACAAGATGCGGAGCAGTTTACCCTTTCTTGCGAGATACCGCGGAATAGCAGTATTTATTAAAATTCTTAGCGAAAAATATATCCAAATAAAAAAATACAGAAACCGAGAACGCATTGCAATTGAATCATGGCACGCGACAATCGATCAAGTTCGGAGTAGGAGATGGTTTTGATGTTATTACGCGATTACGTTGTTCTTTGATGCGGGATGAGAACCCTTAAAATAATTGCGAATAACTATCAAAAACCGTTTTTCGGCGGTTTGTCACCGATTGTAATGGACGATGACGTTATTATTACACAGGGTGTACAGAAATTTCAGTTTTAGCTCACAATTCGAGTTTGGCAAATTCGTTGTTGGTACTTCAACAATCACACGTATCTAGAAATCTAATTGCCCTCTTGGGTTTTTCGATGGTCTACATTATTCGAACTGTGATTGTCTAGGCATCGAATAACAAGTCATGTGCTAATTGTAAGTTATAAGCAATAAAAACAGTTTTGTAATTGCATGGCGAATAAACGAATGGCTGTATAATTTTTCATTTGGCGAGTCAAGTTGTTTCCGAAGCATTTTAAATTATCACTACCTTCAAGCTTTTGTAGATTTTAGTGCAATGGAAATAAAATAAAACCATTACAAATTTCAGTTCGCCGGTAGTAACCAAGCCGTTACCCGGATCCTTGGCAATGCGCGAGAAAGGATAGTTAAATTTAATCGGCAAATTATTACTTTCCACCGCACTGTACTCGCTTTCTCCACTAATTACATTTCGCTTAGCTTTCAAAGGCCATTGGCCCCTGAGCGATTATGATAGTTAAGCTCGCAGTATCTACGCTTTCCATTAAAGTGGACGGGTCGTGATCATTTTCTCAAAGTTCGCCGGAGTTTTAAAAAATTGAAAATAGGTGATAGCTGTATTTAAAGTTAATGGGTCTTATATGTTTCTTGGTCTTAGAAAAATCTTCTTTTTTCTTACATATTTCAAAAGATACATCTTGTAGAAATATTTTATGCCCTCAACGAATCCTTTATCTAAAATATTGACGAAGTTATACCTATTTGAACGGATCTTAGGGTGCTTAGGGTGCTCGGCATTGGCATCTGCCGAACTTTAAACGCGCTTTTCTCGAAACAGTTTGTCAAGGTGTTGTGATTGACAATATTTCCAAATTGATACAGCGGATCAAAGCAATTTTGAGATTGCGCTCCTATTTTTTTAAGTACAGTAGCGACACATAGGTAGTTTAAGATAAAAGTATATCCAAGTAATGGCTCATAATCAGTAATGGGAAATTCAAATTCGGGTATGACCATTGTTAGTATTTCGGGAACCCTGTTATCGTTATCTCTATTATAAATCGCGTACCAAGAAGAACGATTGACCAAATGCACATTGCTGGAATTGTCGTAGCGACACGCCTAGTTCTCCGTTACTTTTAATTAAAACTGATAATTAAATTCCTCCTTAACTTTTAGGAAACTCCTACGAGCATGTAATAAATTTTAGTTAATTTTCCGTAATATTGGCCTAACGTTTTAAAAGCTCTCACGTAAGTATAACCTCACGAGTGAGGTTAATTATCGGCAAACTAACAGCGGTGTAAATCGCAATGAATAATAGTTCCAAAGGATCAATAGCGTTTAATTATGATTGATTATTTAAGCGCATACAATTAGCTACTCGAAGAAGATTAAAACTACGCACTGTTATTATCCCGATATTTTTTTTAACAAAAATCTAAAATAATCGGCCACTCGTAGTTTCGATAGATGCACTTTAATTTCGTAATAAAGAAGTTGACGGTCAATAAAAAAGTACATAATAGCCATTATGATTATTAAAATGACAATAACAATGATTATTAACCCCTTGGCATACAATGTTGTCGGGGATATGTCATTCGTTTCGCGTGTCATCGTAGATTTTGACGCCTCCGAGGCGTCGAGAACTTTCTCTAACGAACGCAGTATAACAAAAATGATTATAGTGTATTATTATATTCCGCTTTGTTTATGAACTTTTACAATCGCTTGGATCAGCCAAATTAAGTGGTACTTGTCGGTCGTACCGAAGTACGTTTTATTCATATGCCAAGGGGTTATTATTATATAATACTTTCGATTATATATATTCGAAACTTGTAAATACCTAAATATTCCAATTCTCGGAATACCCCCAGTGTACGAGTACTCAAAAAACTCGACCATTCGAATACTCAAATGGTCAAATCCTGTGAATTTCTCAATGTTCAATGGTTGAATTACATTGACCGAATAATTGCTACATAGTATATTAAAACATGTATAATACTACCAAAATATCGTGGAAATTCACTTTTCAAAATTCACTTTTTTCATATGTTTATCTAACAATGGATACACGGTGCTTGGCGTTGTTTTATCAGTGTTCCGAAGTTTTTCTATATAAAAATGGAACACATAATTTCAGCCTCGCTTCTAAACTTCTAAATACATACAAATTTAACTAAAGAGCCATAATACAACAAGAACGGGCAAAGAATGTACGATTAGATATTTACATGCACATACATACGTATGCGATAAATTCGAGAGTACGGTTCTAAATCACCAGTGCGCTTAGCGCTGAGTGTAATCATTTCCTCCCTTGTTACCGGTCGCCGTGAATAATTAAATTTCCTTTTACCTTCATGGTTGAGTGATCTGTGAATAATTGTGATAATTAAGGTTGTAATTCACGTTGTTTCCACTCGAGCAAAAATTACTTTAAACGTCAGTTTCTTTTCTAGAATTCGTTTCAAATTACTTTCATACGTATACGCGTAAGCGATTGAAGTGAAGCCAACTTAAGGACATGATTGGTAGACATATTTTCAACATTTGTGCAAATACCGATCCAGATTTCAATCAGTTATATCTCGGGATCAAATTAACGAGATAGACACTCTAATTTTCATTAAACAAAACAGTCGAGTGGCGAATCGTTTCTTCGACTGGACAAATCACAACGGCTATTACGCGTACAATCGAACGACAGGGTTGATAAAGTTTTCCATTAACTCAGACTTATGGTATAAAGATAAAAGTACGGGGTGTCCCATTTTAATCCATGCACCAATACATTCCCGAAACTAGGGGCGATATGAAAATTCTGTTTTATCCAGATCCTAGGGTTTTGAGGGGGAACAGTTTTTATGGAAAAAGACCTTCGGATAGAGGGTCAAGGTCAACTCAAGGTTATCGCCATTTTTAAAAATGGGATTATTTCCGAAGCTTGACAAGTTTTCGTTCCAAGTTATCGTACTTTTATTAGTATTTGGGTTCAAAATGTACGTATTGTGAACATTGCTTTACGAAATACAGGCGTTAATGTGTACCTACCAGCATTCCGGTAGTACGTAGAATCTATTTCGAAATTCCAGCTCTCCCATTTTGTTTCGAAATTTCGAAAAGCCAATAATTGTTAAATTTCGGCAAATTGTTTTTTTCGTGGAAACATGTAGACACGGATACAATTGAATGTATTTGATGACTATTAAAACTTCAGTTCAAAATAGGTTGCGGCTCGATTTAGGTAAATTAAATTTAGTTTTTATTCGTTGAACAACGTGACACGTGATAATACTATCATCTGCAAGGTACATTGATTATGAGGGTTCAACGAGCGCATCGACGAGTTACTTGCAAAGTTCAACCAAAACGTACAGGAAACGGAACGTAGACTTTCATATCTCACCTGTAAAATGCGAGCAGTAGCGCTTGTCTCGTTGTTCGGGTGAGCCCTTCAAATAGATAATCATACGTAGTAGGAAATTAATAGAAACCAGAGAATAATATTCTCCCTTTGTAATGGCTGCATCGTGTAATTACGTTTCCTATTAGTTTTCATGGATAACTAACCTCGGAGTAATTGTAATAGTCGAACTTGTGATTCTGGCAATTTCTACCGAATGGAACACCACCTTCGCCAGCGGACGGGAAAATATTATTATTGCTTAACCCTAGTCGTTTAAAAAAATTTATAATCTTCGTTTAACTGTATTCCTGATTTGTGAGGTAATGGATATTAGAAACAGGTTTTAGTGATTAATTAATAGATGAATTTGTTTAACGTATCACTTTCTATATAAGCTGGAGGAAGCGGTATTTAAATCTGCGATGCGATGTCATTCCAATTAACACGGTTCGTCGACGTACAACTGAAAATTATATTAGCGAGATGCAAATTACTGTCGATATATCGTTTTTCAATATTTGCCGGAAATTACATTAGTTTTACGAAACATGCTTCCGGGTTATTAAGGTTTGGAAAAATTAATGGGATGACGGAAGTTTTAATTCTATCCACGACTGTAATAATTTTTACTCAAAAGAGTGTCACGTATGTGTAAATCGATGCCCCAGGATCTTTATTGCCGAGTAAGATTCGATGTAAAACTGAACGAGTCGGAAGTTAAAAGTTGGTGGAAACAAGAACCGATGGAAGAGAAGAACTCATGTGTCATTTCTCATACCCAAACCGCATCCATCATTTCCGTATACTTCTAGTATTGCATACACATTTGAATGTTCTAATTTTATTGTTAGCAGAGATCATGCAGTCTAGAGTTGGTTATTGTCGTTCGAATCACTCAGGGTACAACTAGTTTGCTGTATGGAACATTTACAGCAGCATGATTTTGAAATGAACCATCATGAAGGGAAATTACACTTGTATCCTCACGGCTTTCCTAGGAAATCTTGTAAAAATTGCACATATGATAGGACTTCGATTAACTGACCCAATGGGGAGGCAAACAATCCGGATAAATAAAGGCCCAAGTTTATGTTTATTCTTATCATTAGAATATCTGTTTTCGTTTATAACGTAACCACAACCAAACTTATATTCGCTGAAATTTTATTTCATTTCATCTTTTTGTACAAAGACTCCCCGAATCGATATTTTGCGCTGCTCCAAATTTCTTTTTTCTCTATTGAAATCAGTACTCTTTCCCTTTTACAATTCACTTTTCCGTGTTGGGTATTTGCGTAATATGGATCAGAGTGTTTATTGGCCTCAAAAAGCGGCAAACAACTTAAGGAGAGACTTTGTCCCTTTGAAATGGAAATCTGGATAACTGAGATCACAGGTAACCGCGAATCGATTAATCGAGATCCAACTGTATCGTAAAGTTCAAGATTTGTATTTTTAAATGAAAAAAGTTTGCAACAATTGGTTTAGTAGTTATATGACCAATTAAGGGGCATAATACATATATAGAAAATAAATTTTGCCAAATTGTATAACACTCGTTTACCAGTCGTTAACTATGCTGAACCACTAGAGCCAGGCCAAGCATTATCAGTTTGGTCAAGAAAATGCATGACGAGCTTGACTCGCCATTTTCATTCAAAGGGTTAACGATATAGATTTTATCAAATTAAATTGTCACCAACGGGTGGATATAAGGTCACCCACCCAAATCGCTTTGCCAGATTCGAAAAGAACAGTTTATTTATTAAAATTATAGGCAGAGTGGCGTTGAAATTATAATTCGGTTTGTATAATAATTGCGTAGACGAAACACTGGGGGAAGGAGTGTCATTTTCTCCGGCAGATGAGTTTTCTTTGCCTAATCCTTTAGGAGGACGTACGTGTAAAGCTTAAATTAGCGATAGCGGGATTTGTATCCGCGTTACCATCGTCCGAAGAAAAGATTTAGAAAGTGTAAATATAGACGACCTATTACTACCATCCAATTTGAAGAAATAATATTTTTCTAATTTTTTAAGAGAATGGAAAGGTGTGTGCTCTCAACAGCGGAATCGGTTACACGAGGAAGATCAAAACAGTTTTTATTAGCAAAGCGTATTCCCGATCGTTATTCTCCGATTACGTGAATTATTTCACGTGAACGAGAATGGAACCTACCAGTTTCCGATAAAATTGTTCGCATTTCAAAGAGACTAGTTTCTTTTATAGTTTGACAAAGTATCTCGCATACTGCCTTTGTACCGTTCGTAGAGTTGGGTTTACAGTCATCTTTTGGAAGAGGTTGGAGGGGTTAATTGAACTGTCAAGTCGAGGAATCAAATTCAGACGGAGGTTGACGAAAGTAGGAATGAGAGTTCGAAGGTTATCGAAGGTTCGAGGAATTTGGCAGCGCGAGAGAGGTTAGAGGGACGAACTACATTCTCCGGGTCTTTCAATAACGGTTTTCCGCGGGATTTAGGGTGAATACCGGGGTAACGTCTAGCTTGGCGGTTGGCCACTTTCGAACGAACCCTAGCCAAGCTAACGGTGTCGATAAAGATTCAAAAATTTTTAAGACCGTGGTCGTGAGCGGGCACCGTCAAAGGGGTTTGGTGAGAAAGGGATAGAGTTACGGATGATACTGCCTCTGGTATGGCACTTACCGAGTGACAATGTTCCATATTGTAACGTTGAGAAAGTTCAAGTTCTCTTCGATTCTCGAACGGAACAGTTGCATTTCCACTCATATAAATCTAATTTGCTTAATATGAGTGGTAATATAATATCGTGTAAACGTTCCTTTTCGTGAAACTTTTTTTTTGTCTCCGATGCAATCTTCTGATCGTATAAGACAACTATACCAGCGGGCCGTCTGACGATTGCTCTGTTAAAATATGTCCGCGATGTTTGCGCGTCCGGTTCTTACAATTAGACGCCGTTCTTCGGCGGATCTCGAGATTTGTCGCGATATATTCAACACTCATTGAATTACCCTGTATACACGTCACCAGCGTGGCGCGGCGAAGGGTTTTAAAACAATTTTCGTTTCACTATTTTTTAAAAGTATTTGGGTCTCTGTAATTGACGCATTCCCAATTGCCTACATGCTTACTTTGTAACTTTGTTGTACATTGTAAAATATAACATTTATAAATAGCATCTGTAAATTTAACATTAAAAATCGCAACGGAATAAAATTTTCGTATATTTGTAATGCACAACGGGGTGGTTGTGCAAAATAATAATAATAGATTTCCAACCTTTGAAGCAGTTCCGTATTTTATTTAGTATGTTCAATAGAACTAATATCCACGACTATTTCGTAGCCAAGAACTTCGTTTCGAGGTGTACTAAATAATCGTTTACAGTATTCTGACAGTTTAAAATGTTGTCTTGAGATGTGAAATGAATTCTTTGACGATTCAAAATGTTCTGAGATGTAAAATGAATTCTCTGACGGTTCCAAATGTTTTGAAGAAGGAAAGAATCGGTAGGTTTAAGGAACACTATTATTTATCGAAAAGGATGTGGCAGGGATGGTGAGTAAGATGTTTTGGTGGAAAGTAAAAGCGGAGAAGTACTAGGAGTTTGGACGATGAACTAGTGATAAGGGGAGATGGGAAGGGAATGGTGATTCAGGGTCTAAGGAAGATTTCGATGGTGTACAAAATATTTGCTACACTAACTTATGAGTAACCTCATCACTAGAGAATTAAATAGAGATAGGGTCGGCACATTACATATTTAAGGTGAATGTCGTTTTGGCAAACTAAAACACGTCCGGAAACGCGTTATAAATTATTGTCGTGGGATCAAAACAGTTTCACGCAATATTATAGATATCGTAAGCTAATTAAGACTTCACAGGCACGTGGTTGATGCGATTTAACGTGGAATTATGTTATCACGTTCAACGTATAATTGAGTCTCGCGTAGTTTTCACAGGATTTTCGATAATTAATATATGTAGTTTTGATGGAACGAGTGTTACTCGTGGTCGCAATTTTTTATTAAAAATTTCTTTCAAATCGAATCCAAGTTTACGCAACATTGCTGCGCCGACCCAAATATTTAGTTTTATCACTTTCATCATTTAATCTGTTATGTTCGCGCGATTAACGTCGTATCTGCTAAACAGTTACATTACACAAAGAACATATTTAATCCGACGAGCTCATCGGATTACGCATGGCTTTACCCGAACGAGTTTTTGTACAGACCAAAGTAGCAGAATTAATTTAACGTTTTACGCTGTATTAGTTTTCAAACGCAAAATATATATTGGGAATCCGTTTGCAACAAGTTATTCAGTGGTGCGAAATTAATGTCTACTTCCTAATTTGCCGAACAAACATTTCTATCACTCCTTTAATGAGTTTCTTATTCTTTTTAACAAACAATTTTTTGAAAGCACGGAGTTTCCAACCACGTGTCTGTGGTATATTTAAAACGATTTTGAAGCTTGGCGATCATAAAAACTCACGGTGCGTCTCACGAATGCGGCTTACACAATTTTAATATTTCGAATCTATTATGCCTAAAAGTATCGATGACATGGAACAAGGTTTTAAATTAAATATAATGGGATCCAGCAGAGAATCCTTTTGGTTTCTTTCAGGAGGTCAATGTTATTTCCTCCCGAAAACCTTCAATTTTCATTAAAAATTTGTTGTTTACATCGTTACTCACTTTGGAGACAATCGAATAGAAAGAGGAAAATGGGACACACTGTTTGTGTCTATTTTAAAATTCACGATTTCAATCCTTGCCCGTAGATAGATAAAGCACGGAATACTCAAAACGTGTTTACGCGATTCAGAGTCACAAAGAACCCAAAAATGTGCATGTCGTGTGATTGTCGCAAGCGTGTTCAAAACTTTCAAACTCTTTCGTAAGTGGATGTGTATCACTGTTGGGAACAGTTTTGTACGAGTAACGTACAGTATAACAATGAGAAGGCACGTGGAGCGATACAAAGGCAAAAGTTGCAACCGCCCATCCCCACCCCAACGCTATTTTGCTACCTGACTTAATTAGCGTACGTGACAGTTCGACAAATTACGAAAATGCGTGTGTCTGTCTGTATAATTGTGTTCGACTGGGACACGCTAGAACCAATTAGACCGCTTTTTCTACTGCACTTGCACTTCACAGTGCAACGATGGAAAAAAAGCACCAAGGAAAAATGCGGTCTGACTGGCTGTAGCGTCCGAGTCCTACCAACTCAAACACAATCATGGAAATGGAGCACACGCATTTTTGCTAATGACCGAACTGTTACGCACACTAATTAAGTCAGGTAACTTTTACAAGCATTGGCCTAAAACCTGATTCATAGCTGCAGTAGGATTTACGCATCGCTTGCGCTAATATATATACTACTACTATGTCGAAAGAACGTCGGTGATGGAGATAGGCGAAGCATGCGGGATACCCCTCCCGTCACGGGTGCCTTCTTCTCATGCACCCATCCCGATTTTCGCCGCATAATGCCTTCTCTCTCTCTCTCTCTTCTTCGTTTCGTCAAGGTTGCACTTGGTAGAAATTCACTAAGGAGGGACTCTTGACTAGTATTGGGATTGCCGCACTTTTATACCCGGGAAAGGGAAAAACGCTAGTCCCAACACTAATCTGCAGGCTCTCGTCGGTGAATTTCGACCAAATGCAACCGCGACGGAGCGAAGGAGAATGAAAGAAGGACCTATGCCGCGAAAATTGAGATGGGTGCCCCGTACAGTCGTCCCTAGCCGTCCCGGATATAAACGAGGCTTACCAAAATCCTCGTGCTGCCGGTTCTTGTCAATGGGCCTCGTACAAGTGCGACCGTGGATGGAAAACGCATCGACGGAAAATAGCGTATTGGTGATAGTTAACCACCTCGGGACGGCATATCCGTCCGACACTGCACATACAACGAATAAGAATGACGAGTAAACAACTTTAAACTTATTCGTTGATCGTTTAATTTTTAAAAACCCACACTCTTTCACCGCCTTATTATTTTATAACGAACTTTCTATTTAATAACTTGAAACTTTTCACACTGAAAGCTTGTGAAGAATTGTCCCGTAGATGGTACTATTATACTGCCAGTGTTCACGACATGGGTGACATAGTGATCCAATTGGAAATAGTAGCGAGTGCAACATCTTAAGAAACCAGCAACATTGCGCTGCGGTTAATGCAGGTCCTGCTACGGAATCTACATTTCCAAACTCAAACGTGCTTCGGGCAACTTAAGTGGCACTGAGTCGTCACACGGTACAATTACTAGAAGCACGTGTCATTAGCGAAGTCCATCATTGTACTCGTGCGATCTTTTTCACTCGTACATTTGAGGTGGCTGAGAAAACTTTTCTTTTTTTTTTTTTTAACGCATGCGGTCTCATTTCTTCATGGGTATCAAAAAGTCCTATTTTGGTCAAATCTGTGATGAAAAAGAAGAAGGTGTGGAGGGTGTTCGAAGGTTTCAAGGTTGAATATAGTATTACATAATTGCTCCTAAGAATAGGCGTTATTTTAATGTTGGTCGGAAAATGTAATTCGGTTTAATATTTTAATATGTCCAACGAATACGAATAACTTCATATTAATTGAAAAATAAACACATTATTATATTTATACGCTTTACATAATAAGCAAAATAATGTTTAGAAACTATATATCAATAATTCTATCATTTCGTCACTATTTTCGATATCCTTCAACGATTTGCACAGTCGCTGCATTTTCTACATTTTTAGCTATATTTTTCTATATTTCTTTTATAATAAAGCGTGTCTGAAATTTAAGGAACGATTAGTATAGAAAAATAAAGACATTGATAACCGCTAGAAATTTTGTTACACCCAGCAGATATTCGCGTAATAATACTCCAGTTGTAAGATACATTTGGTCCCCAACAGACTTCTACTACCAGAATTACATATTACTTATACATAATGTGTGTATGAATAGCTAACCTATTGCACTAACCGTCTACCCTGAATTTGTGGGGTATAATCGCATCGTATGATCTACCTTGACGTGGCGTCACATGGTACGTAGTAAATGTATTTAGCGCTCAGTTTCAGACAAACATCGCGTGACGTATCGTTGCGACGTGTATCCTCGCGTTCGATGATCCATTTAGCGACTAACCGGTTAACGCGTAGAAACTGACACGGGGGAATGTCACAGGGTGGAAAAATAGCTTCGGATAATTGACGCGATAGATGGAACAAAGGACTAATATGGATTGACGAAAAGATACTTGACGGCACTCACAGAGTAAAACAACCCAGGATTTACTCGATCGATTCAAATTCGCATATTAAATATTTATTTACATTATTATTGGTATTATTATTATATTATAATATATTAGGAATTGTTTCATTTTATGATAAAATAATCTAGAAAAGGGTTGTGTGGGGGGGGGCGGTCGAGTAATGGGAAACTGGAATGGTTTAAATCCGGAAAGATGAATTTGTCTTTGTAGCCTCTTTAAAAATATGAAAACAGTGTGCATAATTCTGTTGAAAAAAATATCCATGAGCCTGACGTCCAAAAGAATGACCTTCAGAATATTGTTTTTTTTTCTGTCGGTGCGCTTAACAGATGTGTCTGTCAGGTAAGTTGTTTTGTATATCCGTAACGCCTAATCAACTGATTAATTATATTGCCATTGCCATAAATTGCCGTTATCTAGGGTCTGTCAGCGACAGATATTTTTAGGGGACGCACACGTTGTGCCCGACACATTGGGTGGCATAAGCCTTTTGTTACAAAAGAAACATGTGCACATCAACCTCGAGAAGGAGAGGTCGCTAAATGCAGTTTTTGTGACAAGGAAAAAAAAAGAAAAGCCAGATATTTCTGCGAAAAATGTAAAACATTTCTTTGCTTGGAGCTCGCAATGTTTATGTGGAAAAAATACTCGGAAAAGAAGGTGAAGAAAGTTTCCGAACCAGATTCACCTGATTGAAAAATATTTTTACTTTTATCTTTTGAATATTTTTTTTGTTTTTATGCTTTAATATTTTGGGCAATATTTTGGATATTAGACAATGTTTTGGATTACGTGCAATTTTGTAATCGTGGTCGTAATACCACGTAGCAAAATCTCTTCCCCAGAACTCCATAGGTATTGAAAACCTGAACAAAAAAAAAATCTTTACCAAGGTTGACGAATAAAATGCTTAATTCCTCTTACGACGTAACGTTCCAGAAGCTTCGGAAGAATTTTAAGCTTTTTAATGGAATCGTCAATATTCTCATTGAGGTTCTTTGCCTGTACCATCCTCATTTTCTCGTCGCTCGACCTGCATTAACGTAACATGTCAGCATCGCCATAAATGATTGCAAAGTCTTTGCATCACCGTGTGGCTTATATTCTAGCCAATTCGACGATAGGTGTACTGACTTTTAAAAAATTCGTGATCCTCTGGCGGGGCTTCTACTACCATTTGGGTTCGTATTCATGCTTTACGATAACTCGTTTTCAAATTTATGAGACGCTTTCGAGACTGTTACGCCGGTAACACAGTCGCGTTTAAAGTATTATGTGCTAGGGCCTACTGCCGAATCTACGAGTAGATCTGGGACAGCTTTGACAAATTTATCATCTACAAATAAGTATTCGCGGAACCGTAATACTAATGAAAATGTCAACTATTTTGCTAAACCCTGTAGATGTACCATTCACCTATACCTCAACATACACTGCAGCGCTCGAACAAATGTGTTCGAATATCTGATTGTCAGTTGTTTGTGGAAACGATTTTAAGGGGTGAAACAAAAAAAATTGCAAAATGATTTTCATCAAGTACAGCTAGTAGGATGCATTCATTCTACGTACAGGCTTATCTTGATAATCATTTTGCAAACCGGCGCATTATGGCAGAATTACCGATACAATGACTGACTTACCGTCAGGTACTCTGGTCCAAGATATAACCACATCGTACTCTTTTTTGTTTTAGCGGAAAAACTACGCGAAAAATAAAATTTTTCAATGAGATTTAAAGCTTTTCTCGAACTACAATTATCTCCGAATATAGCTAAAAAAACGCAAATTGTTCTACAGTAAATAAAACTGTTGCTAATGATGTTTGAAGCGTTTCAACTTGCGAAGGTCCAATAGCGTTCTCAAGTTATGAAAGTAAAGTTGAAGCAACAAATTTTCAAACTTTCCGCTACGACATTACTTCGCAGACCCTGAGCGATCGATTTGGCATGAAATCAATCATAGACACGTATTAATTCGTTAACCTCCCCAGATCTGACTTTTTTGTAAGTTTTATTTAGTACATTAATCTTACATGTTTTTCCGTTTCAAATAACCGATTTTTTAAAATATATTTTAAAAGTTAAATTTTTTGGAAATAAAAGGCTCTAAAAATAAAATGTTTATGTACATTGCAATGTGCTCAGTGTCTGAGGAGATTGAGTTAATCGACGTATGCTACATTAACATTTCAATAATTTTATCGAGGAGAGGAAGCGATTAAAATTTCGCAACGATGTGGATCCGAAAGCATGCGCGTATGCACATGGATGGTGCCTGGTATGTAAGATCAAAAGTGGTTACCAAGAAACTTGTATGATAGGTGAAATGGATTCTAAGTTTAATGGTCTTGGCCTGGCAGATGCAATATTAATTCAGATGACGGAGAGTACCTATTAAAATGAGAATCCATTAGGAGAACAAGATCCGTTGATTAATTCTTTTACGTTATACCTAAGAACGCGTACAGCTGTTGTACTAATTCAAGTGGTGGCGAAGTACACTTCAATGGTGACTGTTTGCTGAAAGGCTTTCGCATTAATGGGACTTTGAACAATATCGCGGGGTTCGGACCAACTGAATTCTTGTTTGAAAGCATTGAAACCTGAGTGCATTTCGATCAATGGAATTTCTTGGTTATGTAAAAACTCTGTTGCCTACCGAGGTTCTGACGTCAATGAAAAGTATTGTTACTAACCAATTTGTGACACATCAGCAACAGAAAATTCCCAATATCACCTTCAAAGAATTGTCACTAATGATAATAGAATAGATACGGCAATAGAATTGAATAGATAATAGATCAAATAGAACTAAATTGTAGAAAAAATATTTTCACCTGCGATACTTGTAGTTTGAATACTTACCTTATGAGAAAAAGTTATTATAATCGGTTAACTTGAGTTTTTAATATTGTAATTCAAGTTTCAGTTTGGGTATAGAATTTGCGTCTTTCTAGGCAAATGTGTGTAAGATGGGTATGGGAACGGAATAGAAATTGAATCAGTGTGAAATACCAAATAAATAATTGTCGAACATCTGATGAGAATATACATGAATATACTTTTTCTGTGTAAACGTTGTACACATTGCGTTAAATAAAATTGTGATAACAACGGCTTCTTTGCGATCAACAACCGTTCGACAACCACTGAGTATGACGTGGGGGTAACATCAGAGCTTCTTGGAGACCAATGATGACGAGCGCTGTCACGAGCTGTCTGGCGAGTTAGACTATCGGATAGATTTCGTTTCAGTGCCTCAAGGATGTCATATTGAACATTTGTGGAAATGTCTTCAATTGCAAAAACCTTTGTTACTTACTCTTTACATAGATTTATTAACCAATGCTCCAACAGGTTTCGTACAATAAATGGATATTTTCGAAGTTGTGGTATTCTTTTGTAATCATCCTGATATATTCGACTTCCGCGGTTTTTCAACTTGCGCCAAAACGCTGGAATTCATTAATCGCCTAAATCGGGGACTCACGGTATAGAGAAGGCCCACCAACACTCGCGTGCTGGTAGTAGTAAATTACCTCGGAAAGGCATTTTAATCCGATGTTGTACGCCGATGAGATTGATGACAGTGGCGACGGATCGCCAGGACTTAACGCAACGAGTAATCGCTTTCTCCCTTGTTACCGGCCACTTTAGGTAATTAAGTTTCCTGTAGTTTTCGCAGGCCAGCAACCGCGGCTGTTTGGAATCCAATTCCGGTAACTACCGGCTTCAAATTTTGTATTCTCTTCTAGAGTATCCAGGATTCCCAGTACAGAGAGCTTAAATCTCATTTCGCTATAGGGCATCCACGTGGGCGTAACAACAAGTAGGATTCCAAAAGGACGATCTAATATTACGTGACCGCTGTCCGACGGGACTCCCCTGCATTTTACTGTTCACCTTTGTTATCGGGCCTGCGGCTACGTCGGTTCCCCTTACAAACGTTATTTGATCTCCCACTGCTCACCGAAGCTCATACCTAACGTTGTCCATTTCTGATTTCGTTGCTGTGCGGCTTTCATGTGACGTAACGTCGATACCCGCGGATCGAATTATTATCGATATCCAGGGAACTGCCGCGATTACAATGGGAATCGAATTTTTTTCCGTGCCATTTGTTGGATACTGCATCGACCAGAATCTTGTTGTTCGACTTGCGGGGTACTTTGCACAGCTATCAAATCACACAAAACTATTCAATTCTCGATTAACGCATTTGTGACTTCAACTGTCGTGTTCGACTACTTAATTTCAATACAATGGTAATTTTTCGGTTCAAGGTGTTTGTCTCGGTTAGAAAGGATCATTGTTATGCCGTGAGAGGATCTAGCAAATTTTTTCATGGACACAGTTGCTCCGAAGAAGAAAATAAATTATTGTACGAGTCATCTGGGAAATACGAGGAGCTTCATTTTTTGATTCCCACTCCGAAGTGTTAGTTATTCATTGCAATCTAAGATGTGCTGTGCCGAGAAAATCTTTTTTACCGCGGTAACGTTAAATGGTACCGAAAAGTAGACAATTATTAGAGAATTGTGTTACGCTGTGACGGTGTATTATCATAAATTTCGGATAGCCAAAACTGAAGTGTCGAAAAAATATTTGTTGCCGGGAAATTCTTGTAGTTTCTACCACCATTATTGGCTACCCCGTAGATCACAATAGACACGATGACAGCAACAAATCATATCAAACTATTTCTTATGCAATCGGATTTATATTTATCTAAAAACTCTTCTATATATACTTTTTCAAGCATGTCACCCGAAACGAAAGCACATAGCGCATCGTACGAGGTATATTCGGAAAGTAAGGTTACAACAGTCATTAAAAATCGAAAAATGCATATTTATTAATCAAATTTACAGGGCATATTATAGAAGTATTCAACTATTTTGCCACACGATCACCTCTGAGTTTTCTGCATTTAGTGAATCGTGGTCCTAATTTGGTTATTCCCGCGTCATACACTCGTAGTTTGGAGTGAATTTTTTTCCCCTATATTTGTGATACATATTGCGCTTTGATACTACTTAGATGATTCTTCATTTTATTGCGGAAGAAAAACTTGGTGTCGTGGCGAATATTAGGGAAAAAAAAACATTCTATTCGGCTCACGTACCGATGGAAAGTACGTGGAGCCGTTGGTGATGGATCACTCGATACGACGGTTGGTTAACTTACGGTGCGATTTTTCAGTGTTTGCGCAACCGCGGCGCTGCTCGGCGTGGCGTGACACAGGAATCCTAAAGCCCGCCTTCAGCATCCCGTAATAATCCCTCTGGATTTACGAGTCGCTCCCCATTCGAGAATCGCGTTGGTTTATACGCGGACTTCCATAGCTCTGCGGGATTACGGTTATGGCCGCATAGAAAAGCACGAGAAGGCTTTACTTTTCTGCTCTCGGTGGGCTCCTTCGACAATCGCAATTATCGATATAACCTTGGCCGTTCATCCACTCATGAATACTAAATGCGAAGCGCGAAATGGAATTGAGTCGATAAATGAAATCCTCACCACGGCTCTCGTTTTCGCATTGTTGCCGAACCCTTGAAATATTTTCATACGTATCGTAGTTTTAGATTGCAACCGAATCTGCAGATCTGAGCTCTACTCGAGGAAAATAGTTTTTAAGGAATTACTCAAATCATTTTCAATACCATTTGATCGGAAATAATGTTCATGCAATGGGAATAATAAAATAAAATATAACTCAGATTTGTTTAGATAAAGTGACAAATGTATCGATGAATTTAGAAGAAAATATAAGTAGCTGTCTTCTAGTGACAGAAGAATATAAGTTAATACTTACAATTACAATTAGAACGGAAGGTGGCTAAGGGACATTTGCAACTGGAACGGTGTACATTAGTAACCTCACATGAGGGAAAAATGTAAGTTAATACTTCGTATAACGGAAAAACGTAACTGAGGAGCCAGATAAAATGTCCTTTGTAAATTTATAATAAGCATGTTAAAGATATGAACTGATAGAGGTACGTATGATTCGATGGGGAAGGTTTAGATTTGAAAACAAAGTTATGGAGATTCTATGCGTCGATTGCCGTCAATTCTCTAATGCATTCTCATAAACGAAAATCTTTTGTATACTTGGTTTTAGGCAAATGATGGTGCTCGTGCATCGTTTCAAGAGTAGCTTGAATTTCTGTTACTTTGTATATTAGAAAAAAGATTTCCAAGTGTATGTTTCTAACAGAGATTGTCTGTTGGATCTAAAAAGAGCCAAGTACAAGTACGCGAGACTACACCTTGTACCTTTATAAATTTCAGAAGGAATTTTATCCCCTTTACCCCGGTAATGTATCGAAGTGTCAAACGAGCAAATCGGGTTCGGCAATATAATTTCACCTGAAAGGGTAAAGTTATTTTTTATGTAAATTTCCCGGATTGCTGCGTACTTACAAAGAAAACTACAAATTCAAGCTATTCCTTTGCATAACCCTGGCGTAGCTCTATTTCGAATAAACCATAGCGAAGCTGAAGATTCTCACTTTGTACAATTTATTCGGCAACGGTGTGGACGTAGAATCCTTAACTGGTTTATTCTCCTTGGTACATATTGTTACTGCATGCCTGCTCTTGGATAATAAGTAACGATGCGAATCTTATTCGTGTAATAAACACATGGCACCTTTCCAAAATAGCCTTCAACGTTCTAAAAATTAACATAAAAAGTAACTCGATCCTTTTCAACGCGGTCCTACTGCTCAATTGATTAGTGTGTTTATTGCTTCGATACATTCCCAGAACAAATGGAGATTCTTCGCAAAACTTCTATATTGTGCTCCATGGATAAAGTTCTTTGTTGTAAAATTATTTGGACATTCTAACGAATCGGTAAATTTGTAGTCTTCCTGAGCTTCTCGTGATAAACCCATATCAATTTTCGATGTACAATATCGGACACGAATGCCTTCCCAGGCAGCAAAAACTACCACCTTTAGGGCTGTTGTTAACGGCCATTTTTACCGGACACCGGCCGTTAACAAGAGCCCTAATGGTGGTAGTTTTTACGACTTGGGAAGGCATTCGTGTCCGGTATTGTACGCTTTATGCTTAACGAAGTTCCATGGCGGTGCGAACCAGTCGGAACGAGTGTCATTTTCATTCCGCGAAAGAACGATATTAACGGCGATTCGTTAGTTGACGCATTATCCTCGAAGTACGTTGTCGATCACGATGCGAATTTTCGAAATTCCCCGTCAAACGTCACTGTGAGTGACATTCTCATAGAACCGTCAAAATTAGAAAGGGAATTGGCGCGAGGAAAACGGTGGAGGTACCGTCTGCACCAGAAACGTATGTACGTCCCCGAACGGGTCGTTACTCTGTACCCTGTACGTGTGTACATACGTAGGTGCATACATATATACGTATTTATGTGGTCTTCAAGTACACATCCACGACCCGGATACGCCGTGCAACGCACAAGTATTGGTTTAACGATATAAATGGTGTCGCCATAATTTGACGTTCGGTTTACATGCCACACTCTCCCCAGCTCAAATTACTAGGGTGTCACCACTCTGAATTAAGAATATGAATAATTATTGGGGAACTTCTGCCTTTTATCAATTATAATCATACGTAATTGTCATAATTTTATGCGCGAGATATAACGCGTCAGCTACAATGCGATCTGCGTGACGGTAGTATCTTAAAATTATCGCGAATTGAAATTCGTGAAATCTAATTTCGATGCGGTATGCAGATTTGACATTCGCGCAGTTTGCCTCATAGCACTTTCGCGAAGGCTCTGATATACCCGATATCTAAGCTTCCAAAGTTGGCAAACGCGGGGTGCCACGGATGCGGTTACGTGAGTCGCGGAAAAGGGAAGGAATAAGGGGGGAAGAAAAACGCATTAAAGATAAGGACGATGCGATGCACTTATCTCGGCAATGCCACAGATGCATCAACCATTATACGGTGCTCCGGATACGCCATGGGTATTCGATGGTTACAATTACAGTGGTACCGATCTTTCTATAAAGGCGCAAAAGTATATTCGTATCTTTACTTTAAGAAAGAAAATATGATTTCTTGCAACATTAAGCTGTAAGATGCTTGTACGTGCGACAGTTATTCGCCCAAGTAACGTGCACGTGTTTATCGTACAACGTCGCGTTGAACCTTATCGCTTAACAGAGGTGAAATATTGTTGTCGGTGGTGAGAAAAGGACTAACTTCAGTTATGGATAGAACGAGATCTGTTTTAACTGCTGCTTCACACGATATATACATATGTTGCCACTTAAATTAGTTTATATTTCAATGTTTGTTATCCTCGTATATTTTTTATTTTTAAAGACCTCGATTGAAAAGGTTTTCTTTGGAAAACCATCGTATTTACCATACTCATTTTCATCGCGTCAAATTGTTTTGGGTCTATTTCTTTATATAGATATGCGTTTGCAACATAGTTTCTTTTCTGTTCGTCACGTGTATCGCAAAACTTGATTACACGTGCGCACGGTACAACGTCGGTACACGTCCCAAATCCATTTTTTGTAATATTCTAAATCTTGAGCCAATTTGAATAAGAATGTTTTACTATATAGGGCGTCTCACGTAAAAACGTAGCAATTCATTTTTCGGCCGTTTGTTTATATTCGTACAAAATGGAATCGAATCAAGTTTTGCTGTATTCGAAGTGCACTTAATACACGAATAAGAATTTTCCATCTCTTTCTTTTGGGAGGTACGAAAATTAGCCTTATCCCTTTAAATCTTTACAGTTTCACAATGTTGGATTGATCAGCTATTGTGACCCACCACCATCCATTATACGCTAAACAGATCCAATACGAAAAAAGATATTTGTGTAGATAATTTTCAAGCGTCATAAAAGTTGGATCTGTGAAAATTTCGGAGCTACCAAACCTACCATCGCCATACAAAAATTAGTTGCGCTACCATAAATCACCATAGTTTTGTATGTCTTTACGACTCGCAATGGCTCTTTGCGGCTCGCGGTATAAGTGTTTCGTTTAAATAAATGATTGTTAGCGGCAATAACGAAGCAACGATGAGCCCACAGTTCGAGATCCTCTTGAAAGTGGTAGAACGTTGTACGATTAATTGGTCACCTTTAATAATGGACCCCTCGGTTCCATTGTTGACACGGCGACAACCGTTTCACTGTAATACACGAAAGTTGTTATGAGATTGAATGCGCTTCCCCCGTATTTGATATTAGAACTTCTGCAACATGGCAGCTAGATAACTGCGGTACAGAGAACCAAGGATTTCTTCAAAGGATACGGTATTCGGTAGCCCTTTTGTACGTATAGCAAATTTAAACTTTTAGTTTGTTCCGAGTTCCGTCGTGCTTTTAAATCCAACAAATCTCTTTCACCTGTGAACTAATATCCCAAAGCTGTCGCGAAAATGATTTCGCCGACGAGAGTGAATCAAAAATAATTGTTTGCAACGTAGCGCAATAAGGAGTTTATTTTCAAACTGTCTTAAACCCCGCTAATGTTAATTTAACGCTTGAATGGCTACGACATGGACGAAACGTTACAATGATATTATAGTAATTATCGTAATACCAAAGTAAGTAACACCGCAAGGTCTATAAAATTCACCGCTCTGTAAAATTTTAATAATCGTGGTCAAGTTTGGTGCAAGTTACACATTTAAGACAAAAATTTGTCATCACCGTTGACGATTATTCTGTAGTATAATTCAAAACTCATTAAATTTCTCTCAAACCACAATAAATTGTGTTACGGTGGTTCTTTCGAAAACTTGCGGTTATTATTTTCGTATCTGTCACAAAATGGGTTATAGTTCTCTGTGCATATTAAAAGAATAATATAAAAGAACAATAATCGGTAACAATTATCTGTTTATTGGTCATAAACGTCTGTCAATTTTGACCAAGTGCCACCGCGATTTCAAACGAAGGAGGGAGACAGAAGTAATTACGCAGCAAAAATTGTGATGGGTGTAGCGTACAGCGGTCCCTAACTACTGCTGGCATAGCCGGGATCTACCAAAATCCACGAGCTGCCGGCTCTTGTCAATGGGCCTGGGACAAGTGCGTAAGTGGGTAGCGTAATGGGGGTAGTTAACGATCTTTGGAAAGCATATCCGTCCAATAGTGTACATATCCACACAGATAATATAATATAGCCGATCGGAGAAGAATAGGATAAACGGTAGCGCCGCTCGTTGGTTATTGTGTAGACAACTCTAAATCCGGATTGACGCGAATCTGATGCGCGGGGTATGTTTCGCGAGGAAGCTGATTCACACAACTGTTTACACGATGCGCGTACCATGCGCGAGGCAGGTGACACCGGGTGAACCATCAGTTTATGCGTATCAAGTATGGCGACAGAACGTTTGGCAGTACACCTGCATCTAGGTGCGTCCTTTTCCATTATTGCTATATCATTAATACGAAGGAACAGAAAAAAGAAGAAATTCAAAGAAAACGATGTTGGTGGAGCAGAGAATTATTTTCTCAACGATTACAGTATGGGAACCGACTCATGAAAGATATGCAGGTTGAACTTGTTTACGACATACTAAAAAAAAATACACGTTTACGCGACGCGAATCAAATAAGTGAACCTACTTTGATGCACGATAAAAAACCGACGAGTGAGCTTCCGCTCGCTTAGATGCTTCCTCGCGCATCAAGCGAAGCGCATCGCGTACGTTCACACTGATCGAATTACGCCTCGCGCATCAGATTCATGTCGCCTAAAGACTTCTTAAGGTGAAAAACCTTCTTTTTCATTCCTCTCTGAGCACCGGATATTGCACTGTAAGTAGGAGCTTCCAGAGTTATAAAGAAAAATCTGCTTGAAATTACTTCAAGTATCGCGTCTTTAACTACTACCACTATCGGACTACTATAATAATGGACTGTCATTATTTATATGATATCCTGTACCAGCCAGTTCTTGAAAAATGTTATCAAATTTCGAATGGCGGACCGGATGCGCGCGCGGTTCATTTTACGCTATACATTTGCACAAATTCCGTTTCAATCTTCGGCATTTGCATAACCGACTTCTGTGAATCGGGACGCGTGTTCGATCTATGAAACGGAAACGGAATTCGTCGGGTTTTCTGTGTGTGTCCATCGGTACGATTGCACTGTGGATAGATTTCTGGACCAGAAATAATAACTACGGCCCGTAAAATGGAATTGACATTGTGTTTCCTTCGTGATTAATCGAATCGTGTTAGTCTCTCGGTGTAGAGACAAGGATCTTTTGTGTAAGGCCTGGCGCACACTGTAGCCGACTACGAGCGTTTTTTGGTTACATTCCGTTTACGCCGCGTGGGTTATACAATACGACCCACGCCTTACGGTTAAATGGTTTTACTTCTAACGTATGCCTTACAATTTGCACAATAATGTAAAGACCATAATTACCAAGAGAGGGGTGTAGAGTTGAAGATGCATAAGACATCAAAGCAATAAATTTAATTTCCAAGGAATTATTTTAATACTCTACCAGATTAACCGCATCCTCCTACATGATATTTTTAACGATGTTTAAATTAATTTAAAATAAGATATTTTAGTTAAAATATTTTTAATATTATTGTTTACGTTAAAGAGTTCTTGCCCATTGTGTACCAAACGTTTTAACGTTATTTTGATAATATATCTTTCTTAAATGACTGCCACGCCGCATGAGCCGTAAACGTCTCCGGATACGATAAACGCAGTATACATGGTATTACGATCTCGACACTTGACTTTGCAATAAATTTCTAAACAATTCTTTGTTTTACAATGTGAATTCCAAATGGCTCGAACGAAAAGTTCATCGTGGAACATACATATATAGCCCACGTGACACAGGACTTGTTAAAATTGCAAATGAAAGCCAACGCAAGTCTACGGACGGTACCGTAATTCAATTATTTGTAGCATGAAAATAGAAGATACGTGTCTGCACCTAAATAACGCGGATGTTTCTACTCTTCTACTTTTTTCATTTATGCCTGCTGTTCTCCAAATACTGGGTGTATTGCACCAGGTATTTTTTTATCACTCGAGGTTCCGTTTTCGGGAAAAATAAGTTTGAAATCCCGATACACGGAAATTTGAATAAGAATCGACGTAACGAATCTGTCTACGGAGTGTCCGGTAATCGACGATAGTGCATTAAAGGTTCGATACCTGGGAAAAGTCCAAGCAGGTCTTTTTATCAAAAATATCTAACACTAGACCAACATTTTTAAAGAATAAAAGTCCTCTTTGGATTCACTTCAGATATCGCTTCTTTAACGGACTATGAACATCCACGGATCACCTTGCACAATTATAGTATTAATTTCTGTTCGTATAACAATGATCCACGGGTACCTTTTCAATATTCCATGACGTTGTTAACCCAAGTAGAGGTCAAGCTGTATATCTAATAGTTCTGCTCGATATCCCAAGTTCTAATCCACACTCTACATACAGATGTATTTCAAAAACAATTTGCATATGGATAACGTTAATACCCTAGAGCCTATGTGTGTCAAGGGTATCCCGAAGTTGTTAAAACAATTACTCAACCTACTGGCATACTGTTTACGGTGCATACTCCAATTTGAAATTATGCTGCGATAAAGAACTGGATGACAAATTGTGTGTCGGTTACGTTCGCAAAGTAAACGGTAGCCTAGATTTGAACATTTACTCTGAACATTACTTTGCTTGGAGAGTGTCATTCGGTGAAAAAGTCACGCAGGATGATTGCTTTTTTCGACCTGACGAGATGGTATAACATCATGCAACAAAGTTTACAAAACCGCCCAATTTCGAGTTCGTAATCGAAAACAGCATCAGCCTCCGGGTACCATCGTCCATTGAACTTAAGATTTACATCTGGCCGGCCCGGCAACCAGAAACGCGATTCAATTAAATCCGAATAAATTGGTTCGAGTTAAATTAGAAGTTCTCCCTATCAAATCTCAGTTACCAAACTCGAATGGTCCGCAGTGGCCGTCGGTTTTCCTGAAATCGTCGAGTGAAAACTGTCGAGGAGAGTGCGATAGAGGAAGCGGGACTGCGAGGGGATAGAAAATGGTGGTACGGGGTAAATTTTTACCGGGTTTCACGGGGTTCAGGAGAGAGGGGGTGATAGCAAGTTAATTTGCTAATGAATTTAAAAAAGTGCCGAGAAGCTCAGGTGTACTCGAGCGGTCTTTCATCATAATAATTTGATTTCACTAACTGCGCCAGGCGGTGCAGGGGTGGTTTTGTTTACTCGCGGATATTAACCGAATTAGGACGGGGTTGGAAAAACGAAGCAAGAAGAAGTACAAGTGCGAACAGTTAGGCCTTATTAGTTACACGAATAACGCAATCGACTGGAATTGTTCTGTTTGTTTGAGCATCGCATCGGCAGACCTACTTAGAAGCAAGAATACTACACCTCTGTAAGTCATCTGCAATTATAAACGAATTTTCGCGTGCCTGTGAATAATGTTTGTAAACGCTTTAAAATCTGGATAAAATTGTCATTAACGATGATGAACTACAATAGTACACGTTTTCTTTCTATTAACGTAACTAATAGTCAGATCTACTCAGGTCGAATCCATAGCCCCGGTTGTGCACCCTTTTCGACGCCTAAACCGGGTGAAACGAGACACGACGGAGTAGGATTGGGAAGGATAAGTACCGAATCTTCGATCGCACGGGTAGCCGAGTTGCTTGGCAAATTCGAAGAGGGTAAGCATCCTCCCCTCCTCGCACCACTCCTCTCCTTTGTCAAGCTGGGCTCTTCGTGAAGTCGATATACACGTTTGTGTACGTTCGTCGATTTTCTATAGTTTTAGCGTAACAGGATTGCGTGCGGTAAGCGCATTACATTTTTATGTGACATTACCACTTCTATGTGCGAGCGTAGGTCTTGAGCTAAAAACGGTGTACGCTAATTTGTAGTTTACGTGGAAAGTTTAGATTATCTCAAGTCTGTTAACGCCTCGGTCATATTTTTTACGGAATCGTGCATACGTTCAAAGTCGTAACCTCTATTAGGCTCCGTATACCTGACCTTTACTAACTTTAATTCGATCACCTCTGTGTAATCCATATTCGAAGAAAGCATGACTTATACTACGCCCCAATCGCAACACAGTGCACAAAATATCAGATAAATGACCATCACCTTTTTTCGTGGTTTATTAGATTTTGGATAAGTCGCCGTCTGCATAAGTTAGGTGAAACTTAAGGTCATTTTTCTAACGAATTTAGTAATTGCTCGTAGTATCGCTGCTGGAGTACAAAAAATAGGATTTACAATTTGGTGCTTGATCATTCAGGGAATACGGTGGAACGTTGAAATAGGTAACGGATTACGGTTAACGATAACAATGTTTACTTAATAATACGTGCCACGGTCTACCGCGCGGGCATTTGGAAGGGCTGTGCGAAGCACGAGTCAAGAACAAAATGGAAGAAAGAAAAAGTGTCCTCCACCTAGTCGTTCAGGGATTTGGACAATTCCAACACAATTTTCAGCGCCGTAACGCAATTCTTTCATTTACATTTCGAGAATGGTCCATACATTGGTTTTCGATTCAAAGCTATACGACGGATTCGTTCTCAACATTTGGACATCATGGTATTACTTTTCAGCTGTATTCGAGCTACCTCGAAGTGACAATGCGTCAATGGCGTTATAGCTCTACAATGAGATTTTCGCTTTCTTAAGCAAGTCACATTTTTGTTTTTGATGATTTTATATCGTATACAGCAAAATCACATTTCCCCGACAGCTTTTCTTTACGAGAATCTCACTTTTACGATCAATCGTTTTATAGCACGTACCACGAGCTTGCAGTTTCCTGAAAATTGTTTTATAGCATCTACTATATAATACTAACGAAAGATCGCTACTTTCCAAGTATAGGTTTTATGCAGTGTTTTATAGTTCATCGTTCGAACTTTTACACAATCCATTTAGGTACATAAATCTCTAATTAAATTCGAGGAATTTCGGCAAGAAAATCAGTCATACCTCTGTCACATTTTCGGATTTGCATAACAAGTAGAGCATTCGCTTGGAAATGTAATCTGTTCTCAAAACCTTAACTCTCCTTGGAATGAAGTGGGTGTTTGCGATGCATCGTAATCCTTCAAATTCTATTCTCCTTGATAAGACCGGCAAATAAGAGCGACGGGGAACGTCGTAAAAATTGTGCGTCGAAAAAACACTTCAATTTTTACATACCCAATATTCTTAAACAAATCAAATGTTTCTGCAGATACAGAGTCATTCCGCAATTACGAACGTATAGTTATTAGAAACCATCAAAAGACAAGGTCTTGTCTCGGACCAAGTATAAGTACATGAGAACTAGACCTTGTATGTTTTCAGGATAGAACGAACGGAGGTTTTCGAGGTGGTTAAACCGCATTAAAAAACGAACTTTTTTTTAATTTTCCCAATTACGAAGCGGAGGTGTGAACTTTTTTGAGTAGCTTCTTTTGCCGCCATTTTTATCTACAGGACGATTGTATGGTCGACCGATAAGCTTTCAGGGGTGGTAGAGATGGTCAATACAAACAATTTTACACTGTTTTATTTAGCCTGCTTTCTCTGTTTATTCGTCTGGGTGAAATCTTGAATCAATTTTCAACCCACAATTTTGCACAGATACGTATTTGCAATGACAATATTATATTTCATTAAATGTGAGATGATCCCCTATGGATTATTATATTGACAGACGACTCCAGCGGTATGGGTATCTATTAAAAGCTCTATTATTTCTTCATTCAGTAGGGAATGTCTAAAGTGGACGATTTTTATTCTTTTATATCAAGAACATCTATGAATGTATTATTATAAAAAAGTTTTGAACAAACATAGGTATATCTGACGAAAAATTACAAAATGGCAAAAGACTGATAATTATAAAATTAAGTTTATAAGAAAAAAATCTTTCTAAATTACGGTTTTAATGAAACGTACTAAAAAGTAAAGAATTATTTTTTTTGCTAGCACAACATTCTTCCTCATTCCTGGCTAAAAATAAAATCGTACGGCACTTATAGAACAATTGTTTTCGGACATTAACAGAATTTTAACAAACTTTATGGACGCCCCACAATGTTTTTTTTAGTCACGTATGACCAAGAACATTGATAGCTAAACAAATGACATATTATTGTTCAATGCATCATACAACAACCGTGTGACTTACCAAGCCTGGTATGTGTTTGAAAGGGAAATGTTTTACTAAAAAATATTTGTATCGAACCTTTTCACCACCCTTAAAAATGTATAGTTCGACCATAGAGACTCACCTTGTTTTGTTGTTTTATATTTCGGCGCTAAGTAATTTTTTCAGGTTCATCTAGATTTAATGAACATCGTCAGAAAGTTTAAATTAGTTTTCTCGTGTAGATTAGCTAAAGAGAAGTTCTCGGCAAATACCGCCTTTTAGAGCCTACTAGTGGACGCTCGCCTTAAGGTGAATCCGTAGGATTAACGTTTCTCATTGACTGCACTTTCGACGACGCCAGAAGCGAAGGAAAAAAATGCGCATTTTATAGCGCGCATCTTACGGCTAACTGGAAAAAACTTTCGCTATGCATAGAGAAGTGAAACCAAAGGGAGTATTATAAAGGAGGCACGTCTTCAGATAAAAGATCGGCCACTTTATAATATAATTGCACCGTAAACTTGATACCCTACTGTGAAAACACGATGTCGTGACAAAATTATCGGTAAACACAGAGTTCTGAGCTATTTCTCGGTATCTAGTTTTTCTTCCTACAAAATCTAACAATGATCGCGCGATCTAACTAACTTAGTCATTTTGCTCGTCGTTGAATGTGGTTCTTCACCGCTCGCCTGTGTGAGGTGAATTCTACTTTCTCACCATGAATGTGTTGAAAAAAAGTTCATCGGGTTATTATCAAACTTGGTACCTAGTAGATTTTCGTTTCGCTGGAACAGAATACGACATACAGAATATGATGAGGGAATAAGTTAAACAAAGATAGGTTGGTAAAAAATAAAGAAATCTCGACGAATTGGTTACAACGGTCGAAGCACTATGGAGATATTTTCGTTCAGTCAGGCAGTTATAAACTTCAAAGGACAGGCAAAAAAATATTTTAAAAACCTGATCTAATTGTTCGCAAACGATCATTCCCAATCAATATCTCGACGCAGTTTTCGTCTGTTTTGAGTTTATTAAACGTTTTAACCTGAAACTAAAATTATTTATTCTTTAATGACGCGCCATTTTAAAGCTTAAAGAATTCCTTAAGAAATGCTCTATCCACTTTTCAGATATATGCACATGCGAAAAAGTTAAGGGCGAAAGAGTTTCTACGAGCATGATCGTTTCTAACCAATTCGCCTCGACTGTATAGAGTTTCCGTCTGTGTATACAGAAACAGTCATATTCAAAAATGCGCTGACCGTGCCCAACTGGCGAAAAGTCGCGTAGGAAGACGCATTGACTGCACGCAGCGCCAGTGAATATGTGCTGACTGTGCCCAACGGACGAAGAGTCGCGTGCGAATGTGTGTTAACTGTGCGCACAGCACCAGTGAATATGCGCTGACTATGCCCAAAGAGATAACAGTCATACATTATACATCTATACAATACACTAATTAATAATCCTAGGTGCCACGTTAATCATACTTCAGCCACAACAACGACCAAACAACCATACGCTAATCACATACGTAACATTCGCATAGTCACGCGACAACATCTTGTCTCACGAAACCCTCTGTCTTCCTATACCGTACTTTTCTGTTGAAAAACACTGAATCTAAAGGAGCATGTAATTCCTGCTTCTCGTGATTCCTTTCTTCGGTCCTGCTCATTGGATGTCTGAAAATGTTCTGTTTTTCCGTTGTCAGTCTTACGTTCAACTCCCTCTTCGGGGCTGCTTCGACGCCCGCTGATTAACTCAGTTTCGAACGCGGCGGGGTGGGAAACGCTTACGCGATGGAAAATCCTTTGGCCTTAACGTCGTTGGTGATCGTGCGATTACTAACACTATGGGCCACAGCGTCACGGTCATCACGGTCACGTGGTCGGAAGAGCCCCAGGTCCTTGACGTCATCGACCGCGCACTCGAAATTCCCTTCTCGGAAACTCTCCGCTCGTTTTCTCCTGGACCTTAGCCATGGTCGTTTTCCTGGTCGTTGGCTGCGTTTGGTGTTTTATGGTCGACGTTATTAGCCGTTGCTTAATCGATGTCCAAAAACTGTCGAAGGTTCTTTAACCATGTGCATATTAAATGCTAGCGAACGAAGTGCATCTTTAACTTCTTAAATCAAGACATTTTTGTAAAATTATCTATATTGTTTAGCAGTTCTTAAAAATTTTATATATAGCAATATGTTGGTTTTCATAATGGACTGTGTGTACTGTTGCGTATTAAAGGACGTGCATCTGTTTACAACGGGTCCGCGAAGGGTGTCATTAATGATCTGTGACACAGTGTATATGGAACTTAAATTAATTGAGAATTTATATAAATATTTAAAAGTCAAGTTGTCAAGTGAAACTTTCCAATGATACTGTAGCAATGTTCCAAGAACTATTTCACAATGCATTCTCAATATGTTCATGAAGTATTCTGGTGCACTTCATACAAGTCAATCTCGAGAAAAACTCTTTCCACCATCAATAACATTTTTGTTGTTGGAGTATTATTCTAATTGGGGAGAGCAACGAAGGGTGGTGCCAAGATGCGGGTCGTGATTGGTATTCCAAAACATTGGCAACGCCCCAAATTTGCGGTGGGTCAAGCGAGCGGGAAAGTTGACCGTAACGTGATTTGTGGAAATTCCTCAAGGGTCTAAAGCTCCGATATTCCCCCGTGGGCCTCTCGTCCTCGAGGCCTAGGTACCTATTTATCCTGCAACTATTATCGATGCAGCAAGAGAATGTACCAGTTCGGCGTATGTAGACTGATGGCCGAACTTTCGTCGAGGTCCCATGTCCCCCTACACAGGCTGGAAGAGCACTCACCACCACTTTATAATCCACCCACCTCACATCCGCCATGCCCATACGCTAACGCCGGGTCCACGCATTGGAACCAAGGTTTGCGCCAATATTGGAACTTATCGGTAGCCATCATCGATACGCCGGCCCCACATTGGTCAACGTTTCGCGCCAACCAGCGCCAACGTTAGCACCAATGCGTGGACCCGACGTAACACATTAACCGCAGCCGTTGGCAGCGCTGACGGTCGGTTGGGTTGGGTGTTGCGCGTGGATGCGCAGAACAGACCGATTTTGGTCGGGCTGCGGTGCGTTCTCTCGCTGGACGGATAATAGAGTACGGTGGTGGTAGGAAACAATCGTAAAATATGGCCTTTGGTTTTGGGCGAACTGTCTGTTTCTCGTTACAACTTACAATAACATTCTTCAGCTACTTCTACTACTTCTACCACTTTTACTTCTACTACTTCTACCACTTCTACTTCTACTACTTCTACCTCTACTGCTTCTACTACTTCTACTACTGCTACTACTTCTACTTCTACTACTTCTCTTACTACTACTTTGTAGGTCATTAATGAAAAACTAGTCACCAAACGCGTAAGATTGCTTGACAGGTGTACAAACGGTAATGGTCGATGCGGTAGGGAACGGGTGCTAAAGAGGAAATCGACAACGTCACGACGGTTCCCTGATGCTCGATCGTGATACGCAGCACAAAGTCGATCTCTCGTGGGACAGAATATAAGATGGGTACAAAATTTTGATAACATTTACCTACGCTAGCAATGTCTAGACATCGCAGCGTTCAGAAACTATTGGATCAAAGCATAGTACCGTCGCGTCGTCGGCCTCAGTTATTTTTAAAGGCGCCGTTGTTCGGAATAGACTGATATAAGGTTCCACATGACTCCATGAACGCAATTATCCCCTAACTAAAGGGTATTCAAAAAAATGTTTTAAATAGAATTGACCTCGTTTTTAAGGGAGTATATTATAAAACGACGCATATTAGCCACGACTCAAGAGTTCGCGTACACCGCATTTGCCTGACAGTCACCAAAAACTCGGGTTGGTTGAGTTGCAGACCCGTAGAGGCAACCTGCCATAACTGAGCACGAAGACAAAACTTAACTGCGCACTTTGATCACTGATTTCGAGAAAGTGGGGCGCGGGTGGCATCGGGCGATGTTTCATTTTCAGCGAACATGTACCAATGATACCACCGCGGATCTTCTCTTGCATCGTCCGGAAATTGCGAAAAAACACATGATCGTGGCGGTATTTTCCCATGAAAAATTAACGGAAGAGCTACGAGGTCTAGACTCGCGTACTTGTACTTGGCGCGAGACAAGACCTTGTCTCTTGATATGTTTAAATAACAAGGATGTTCACCGATCTCAACATCGATGGAAACATAACTGGTATTGTTATATGTTAAATACGTGCAATAGTCTGCCATTCGATACGGTAAATGAATAGAAAACAGCTCCGACGAATATCGAGATCGAGAACTCGTTTTCCATTAACTGCTTTCGCAAAGTAATTTTCGAGTTACTATGCATAGTAGATTCGTTCCACTTGAATCACAGATTATTTCTACGTTGCCCCCGCTCCAATTCGTGTCCCGATGAAACAGATAGAGAGGAATTTCCACAGTAGCCCAATACTTATTTGGGCTTAAATCTAGATGACGCACATCTCTGGATCTTCGGACATCCAAACTTTTTTTTTCCTCTATCAAGTGTATTTCGGGTCGCTGATTACGAGATAATTAAAGAATTTCTATTCTACTGAAAATTATTTCACGATGAATCACATGTGTTTGCTTGCTTTAGAAATAGTTTGGAGATCCGGAGATCCAGAGATGTGCATGATCTATATTTGTTCCCTTACTTGGAACCCAGCGACAATTTTGTTTCGAATTTTCGCCCACTGCATGTTTAATAATTGACCAGGAATCACGATTTTCTGTAATTCTGTAGTTTTCGAAGGTTCTTTAACCATGTGCATATTAAATGCTAGCGAACGAAGTGCATCTTCAACTTCTTAAATCAAGACATTCTTGTAAAATTATCTATATTGTTTAGCAGTTCTTAAAAATGTTATGTATAGTAATTTGTGGGTTTTCATAATGGACTGTGTGTACTGGGCTCGATTGCGAGCGTGGTACTATCAATTTTAGCGATTCTTTTACGGGAAAGTACCGAAATACGCGAATTAAAAAGTGGGATTGAAAGCGACTTCAAAGTGGCGGGCAGGGTCGGTCTACACGCTGGTCACGCAACGCAAATTAAAATTTTATCACGTATTTCTTTCAAAAAAAAAAGCTTTTATAAAATTTCCCCCAAAAAAAAACATTTGTCCACGGGGCTCTCGTTCGTAACTCTTTCAACGCGTGTACAAGAGTTAATTGCGCGGTGTTGCTACCATAACGGTAGTCCCAAAAACTTCCACGATGAAAGTCGGCATTTTCATGTATCGATGAAATAATAGGCGAGCCAAGAATAGAATATTCTATCCAAATTCTAGTAATACTTATATACCCGTGGTTCCGGCTCCTTTTCCGCTTGTCATCCTTGACGCTCTTCGAACATTTTGGCAAATTTTTCGCAGAAACGGTAAAAGGAAGAAAGAGGGTAGAGAAGTTTCGACTTTACTTTGTCGGGCGAATATGGGGGCGTATCGATGTGCGAGCATGTACGTCGCCACGGCAATTCAACCCCTGAGGGTCATCGAACCGTGGCTGCACTCCCAACTGCAGCAACGACTCCGCCAACGCCAAGCGGCAGCAGCTATTGCAGCTTCACGTCGCTTTTACAACTGCTACCGTTGAAATAATAACAGGCGTGGCGCCGTCACCCAGGCTAATACCCGCGTCTCTGCTGCGCCACAAATCAACAGTCGGAGCAAACGAATATGTACTTCCGATTAGAGGCGATAATGCTCTTTAGCTATGCTAATCGGATATGCCGCCGTTATGCCGCGTCTAACCCTCGAACGTACGTGTCATGTTATCGAGAGACCCGAATGCGCTTTACGGAGAATTTATCGTCCCGCCATCGAAATACCTTCTTAAGAAAGATACGATCGCTTTTGTCTTGGAGCGCTACCGATATAAGTGCCGGCGGCAGTGATGCGTGGATAACGTTTTGGTAAATCGTTTTCGACGCTTAACCGGCTGAATGGGTTTTGGCGAGCCGACGTTTTTTTTTTTTTTTTTGGATCTTAAGTAGTTCAGTGCTGACGATGAGCGCTTCACGGGTATCTCGTTGTAAGTTGAAAGTATTACAAAAACTTGGATGAAATGACGATTGGGTAAACGGAATGCGCGTGTCCGTGAATTTCCAATAGATCGTTTGGACATTTCTAGGGAGTATACGTAAGATATTATTCTGTCTACGGAATGTTAAAATCAAAAGTAATGAAAGTACATAACCAAACTTAGATATTTTGGGATCGATTTTTGTAATTCTTTTGGAAGATTTGCATTTGTAACATACACTTTGGAAGAATATTTTCTGTCTCCTATTCCCCATAAAGTCATGTAAAGTCAACCGTACACTCCTGCACAAAAATTAAATAGACTTAACGTAGACACACAGCCTTCTTTCAGCATCCAGAAAACTGCACGTTTACAATTCCTTTCGCGTATCATTGTTGGCTCTTTTACGGTTCCACAACCATACTCTCAAAAAATGATCAACAATAGTATTGCAAAACGTGCAATGTCTCTTTATACGTCACATTATATCAAATGTTTTGTAATTTCCGATATAGCGCCATTCAGAAATGGAATACGGCACTACTCATTATCACTCAAAGAATTCAAAAACAGTAAGTTAACGTTGGTTTGCGGGCCAACTCTTCTAATGATATCTATATTTTCCTTGATCGCCCGATGCATCTTTTTAACATTGTACTTTACATTCACTTAACAAGTATAAAAAATCTAAATAATTTTGCCTATTACATATATTAGTTCAAGGGTTGACCACGGACAGTTAAAGCATTGAAAAATTTCGTCTGGACGCAGGGCGTTTCACAAGAGAGTTAAATGCTTTTTGCACCCATTGCAATAAATTTCATTCAACTGACGTGCCGGCTAGGTGGTGAAAATACGACCAGGAGAGAAGAGAACAAGAAATATTTCATTACTTTTATTCAGTGGAACGAGCACGGGATCGCGAGGAATAATTTTCGACGGTATTAAAGCAGACAGTCTTTTCAACTTTATGACAAAATAAAACATCGTTAACCCGCAAATATGAGCTATAGTGCCCATTTTCTATATTTAATTCCATAACAATTTTTTGGATACGATAACTGGACGCGCGTAAAACTCGAAGAAATATCTATCGTTTAAAAGCGCAGAAAGTAAACAATATATTGCTCGAGAAGGATCGGTCTTTTGATCTAAACTCGTAGTAAGAACATGTAACTGTGGGGAGTATGTAAATAATCCGTACCGCGGTAGATAGCTACCGGAGCTGACTTTCATCTGCAGCATGACTTCTACGACCTCCGCGGACACACCTAGGTTACAGAGTTACTATTCCTATAGAATGAGAGACAACGAGACGAGAATATTGCCAGCAGCGTAGTAAGCAATTACACCCCCAAAACTAGATAATGCTGGACCTTGTTTGTTATACAAGTCGTATTCCCAGCATCGAATCTCTGACGTTCCGTTCTTAGATATAGTTCTTCGAGAAGATTGATTTGAACCGAGTACCTTGTCCTACCGCTTCTCATGATACGTACTTATCGCTCATTTTCTGCAACAACGTCATAACTCAAAAATCGTGATTGTTCGAGCGATGCATTTGAAGTTTCAATGTTGTAGTCATTTTTGGAATCTATAATATAAAAATAACAGAATGGCACGTTTGGTCGAGTAACATCTGGTTATGACGTGGACGTAAATTAAGGATTTAAATGTGTTACTACGCAGTTTCCCCTGACCTCAGAACAACCACTACTTTCACTTATGACGTTCTTGTTGCCAATATTAGGTTTGTGGCGCGACCTAAAAAAACTCATAAATGACACTCTATACCAATTAAATCTACACTGCATTATCATCGTTCCGGTGGTATTACCTCCAAAATCCTGATTTTCGAGTTATGCCGTTGGTGCGGCAAATGAGCGATACGTACATATAAATACACTACACCATCGTCATACAGGCTGTTCTATAAATGGTGGTAGTCCGTCAAAGTTGAGATATTTATAATAAATCCAAGCAGATTTTTGAATCTGAATAAACCTAAATCAGACGAGCATATATAGCGACCTGTACACGGTTTCCCGTAAATTACGGTACTCCGTTAAAGGTGGTATACACAAGGTGAGTCAGTAACTATTGTCACCTAGAATAACTCCGGAACTGTAATAGTAGTAGAAAAGTTTTCCCAACAGAAATTGCATGGGAGAACGGGAGAAGTAATATGGCGTTTAATATTTTATCCTAGGTGGAATTTGTCCGGAGATGTAAAGGTTACCTTGGTTCTTTTAAGCGGAACGGCATGTTTTGTATTCAATTTCTGATTGAGGCCAGAATACCGGCGAATCTAATAAAGTAGAACATTCAGGTCTTTGGAATTTAACGAAGCTCAAGTATACCTTGTAATAATTCGGCTTGCCAATTCTGTAATTAAGGAATCTACTAAATCACAACAGTAGAGCTATTTCCAAACCAACTCCACCTAGGATAAAAAAAATAAACGCCATACTACGATCCCAGTTGTTCCATGCAACTTGTATTCGGAAAAGTTTTCTGTTACCATTATAATTTCGAAGTTATTCTAGGTGGCAACAGTTACTGACTTGCCCTGTATACCGTTACGAAAAGCATTACCTCCCTTGCGTCCGGCACCACCGACAAGCTGCTGTCGGTTGCCGGCCGCCGATATTCATGTGATTGGGTTTGTTAACTTAGAAGATGTATTCGAGCATTCGTTACGAGCGGTTGCATTTCCGTATAATAAATGTTCTTATTTATAAATAATGCATAATTTTCGTTCGCGGTCGCATAACTTTCCTAACAATACCATAAAGGTGTGATTATACCTGAAATAATTTCAATTTCAAGCACTTGGGTTAATGAAATATTAATGAAAATCGGGAACCAAACGGAGAGGTACACGATAGTTGGCGACGCGGCGCTAGCTATTAGCGCGTGCTTAGCCTCGTCTTCGCGGAAACCAATCACCGGCGCTATGGGCTATTGTGTTCTTCTCTAATTGGCCATTGCTATCGGTTAGTATATCGTTAATATTATTCCCACCGACACTTTATGTATTACTACCGTGACCGGTCAAATGATCGATCTTTAAAACAACTTATATTTCTTAATATCAAATGCAGATAATAGCCGATTTCATAGTGAAAAGTGGAGTTTCTTTCATTTAGAAATAGATTTACGCAATGTCGTGCCGTCTTGCTGAAAAGGAAGACATAGTTTTTTTTATATTAAAATATATTGAAATTACTGCGCGCCTTTTTTCATTTTGAAGGAATAATTTTCAAAGATCAAATTTATGAGAACACAGTTATAAGACTTCACGCTCTGTGCTTTGACTATATTGAGTACAACTAAATTCGAGTAAAAATTCATAGAGATATGAGAAAATTTGAAAATTGCCAGGTAACCATACCGGAGACTGCACATACGCAGTGTGATTAACCTTGAGTAATAAAACTCGTGGGAAGCGTTAAAATTGGAGCGCTTCACGTAAAGGTGGTCTCGTTTAAAAATATCTCGTTAACTTCGGCAACACCGTATAAAAGTGAGCCTGGTGAAAAATAATCTTGGACTCACATTTGGAGTCTGTACTAAATCAAATGTTATCCCGTATATTTTTGCCATTGAACCTGCGAAAGAGCATAAAGTGGGATCCGAAATAATAGAGTTCTTAACATTCCGATATCGATGATTAACTAAATGTTCTCGATTATTACACCAAGAGTCCAAAGACATTAAATTCTTTATCAAGAGACGAGGTGTTGTCTCGAACCAAGTACAAGTACGCGAGAACTGGACCTTGTATCTTTTCCGGGAAAAACGAACGGGGTTTACTTCTTTACCCAAAACCTTAAACTTACTTATCTATAAAACTGACATTCAACGAAGTACTTTATTCCAGAGGACAATAAAGCTCTTCTTCCCCGTCTCTCTGCCAGTCACCCCTTTCGTTTCTTCGGTCGTTTTAGCATTCGTCGCTCGTCTCAACCTCCCTTTAACTCTAGCTCCTTTTTTATTTGCGTTCGAGTGGCTGCACGTTCTTTTGTACGTCGTTGTAACGTAGAGAAAACCTGATGCCGCGCGACCGGCATCATTCCAGCCGATTTGACGCGACGAACATCCGCGGTTGAGATGGTAAGCGCCGGTAGTAATTAAAGGCCGGGGTTAATTAGCGCATCCCGCGCTCGTTCGAGCGAATCACGGTCTATATAACGGCCTCCATCAAACTTTACCGGCACTTCGTATTTTTTTAACGTATACTCGCGGCAAGTGAGTCTGGGAAGGGTTGACCCATTTTTAAAACGCGGTACGCCGCGGTAACTGTAATTTGTTGATGACGGATCATGCTGCTGGTTAATTGTGGTGGTACGCCTGTCTTTCGTACCAAGTACAGGAAAACATTTAAATACTACGCGCTGTTTTATTCTCAATGAAATACCAACGCACACGTTTTTAAATTATATAAATAATCGATGGAGCCTTAAGGCTCACCGTCGCATTACCAACGTCTATGTATTAGCAACCGTACGCGCTGGAAAAATTTTGTTCGCGCCTGTAAACTGCTGTACTGTTAAGGTCAATCGGCAAATAAACTAACGAATGATCGTTTCGCGTGTTGTATACCTCGCACACACATTATGCGTCCATTGCTCTCTTACACAGAATTGCATGTTTCTGTCAGCCAGGAATGAGTTCAGTCATCTACGATGATGCTTTTGTAAATAATAAACAAGAATATGATGTGTGATTCGGCAAACGAACGCGTAACAATACGTGTATTGTTGTATTTAGTAAAATCAAAGAATTTCCTTTTAATTGAATGAAATTGTATACAAGATATTTTTCACGATATATCTTATTCCGTTAATACGTATTTAATTTATTATTGTACTCATACAGTTACCCTCCGCATTAATCATAGGCCTATGATTTTTTGTTATTTTCGAGTGATGCGAATCTTCAGATTTAACACACGTACCCTTTGGAATAACGAAATAGCTACAAAGAGGCGTACAGACATGTAACATACGCGCGTATCACGATGCAGGCAATAGACTAGTTGGGATCGTGTCTCCCCAAATACATTATTAATTTAAAGTAAAAAAGTACGAATAGGTGTACGGAGTCAAAAGCGAATTGTGCACACGTGCGTCGCGCAATAGATACTGTTGCGTGATCATGTACCAAACTTGCATAAGCACGTCGACACTATTCGTACCACCGCTTCGTAACATCCTTTGATGCGGCGACATCATTATCCACAACCGATGGGACGCGATGTATAATAACTCCGCCGCGTGCCGTCATGATACGCTTTCTTGTTACATCTCGATGTTGCTCGTTCATCGGAGGAAGTTCATAGTCTATTCGGAGGTTGCTCACACGCGACGGAGTTGCAGTACGGTGTTCGTTACGCGGGTATGTTTCATGCCTGTATCCGGCCTAAGATTGTGAAAAGATTATTCGCACAATGGTTCTCGCAGTGCGCCCGCTACGTCTGCATTGATTAGTGGTTGTATACCTATTCTATGTTCAATTAGATCCAAGAAAACGTATGTTGTACGAGAATCTGCATTAGGTATAAAATTTAGGTATTTTTATTTCCATTAGGTATTTTATTTATTTTAATTTTTATACGTGAAAGGACGAGGGTCCGTCCAATTGGCTCTTAGCATTAACGGGTATTGTCATTCGTACAATCATAACTAACGACACTCACCCTCTCTTATAACCGGAGGTCTCGTGTCCTTCTAACTTTACGCGATTTTCCCTCCTCGTTTCCGGATCCCCCCTCAACTATGAACTACGTAGGTAAGAAGAGGTATGAGCTGTGTCGCGGAATTTAGTGTTTCGCCCTTTGAGCATTACAGCGGGAACGGGACACATTTCCTCATTTGGTCGGTTTCTGTCGCATACTCGCTGATAAATATTGCAATCTTCAATACTTTAATCGCCGAATCACTCATACCTTTACGGTTTACGGTTATACTTTACTATTCCTCAGACGTCTAGTTCTGGGACTACGTATTTTCGACAGAGCGAATATCCCAAATCCTTTCTTTATACACGTCATTATCTTTTGCTGTATCCTGTCAAATTGTATTCTTCGAAATGTGCTCTGTGTGGCCGCGCGCGTAGACTAAAGAATGTTCTCTTAAAAACTCACGTGACAGTCAACGAGTTAACCGGATCCACCTTTCCTGCCACTGCGTGCAATGGTATAATACGACACGTGTACTAGGCGCTGACAATGAGACAGAACGTGGGACTGCTGACAACACTCGCTGCTATTCGCTTTTCCTCGGCATCCATCAAACGCGACTCGACGAATACGCGGCTCGCTACACGCGCGAGCGTAACAGTTGAAATAGTGAGATTTTCGTTCGTTTCAGCAAACCCATACACTGACGTAACAAAATCCTTTTCGGTACACCGCTTCGTTATCCGTGTTTCCAGTTCCGTTTGGATATCGAACTGGCGATACCTCTCCGGATATTGCACCAATTCGGTCGCCGAGGGATAATGTTCACCTCGTACCGCGCGATATTCCTTTAAGGGGTATTGCCACTCCAGAGGTCAGGGAAAAAGGCGATTTCCGGGAATTTAGGAACAAGAACCGTGCAAGATATAGATTCAGGGAGATAAACGCTTTATTGTGCATATTTTCAGCAAGATTTGTGAATCTTTTTCAAACAGTTTGAAGTCAAAATTGCGGCTGTAGGTGCTGGCAAGCAGCAACACTTTTTTCAGACGATTGCATGACCGGAAAGGTTTATGAGAAGGTTTGTTCACCTAGAACAAAAATACAAAACTTATCTGACGGTATATGCCAACAGCTAGGGAACATCGTAGGAAAATGAAAAAATATTGATAATTGTTATGTGGCGAACGTTTAAAAAAGCAGTATCAAAAAATGACGAAAAATTCTTCGTTAAATTGCTAGTAACCAATGAACTGGTCAATCAATCGAAAAACCTCTACGATGTTCCTGAGTTAAGTTATTATAAAGCTCTGTACTAAATTTCAATTCGATTGATTGCAAACTTATTGAGTTATGTTTTCGGTCGGTTTAAAAAAAGTAGTTCTGAGAAAAACGCGTTTAAAGTTATGGTTTCCATTCAACGCAAGAAACTTGTTATATACCTTTAATCAGCGATGCCTGCGCTATATAATCGGCGTTGTGTACTGAAATTCCCTTCATCCTCTTCATTCCTACTTGATCTGAGACTGAATCTGGCCCTTCTTGCAACTTCGCTCATTGATCGCCCCGAAAACTATGCGCCGAGCGTCAGCTTCAAAGCAGAAATTGTAGCAATTTTCTCCGATAGTCATGCTCAAAGCTTTCATGACTTGCAATATACTTGATAATTCCTCATTGTGTACACAAAGAGACACGACTTTTGGAGCCATGGACCACACCACTGCATTGAAACTCTCATAGCTGTTCCGCGTGCATTCGTCGATACAGCGCGTCAGTAAATCTGCATTGTTTCCGCGAAGACGGAACACATTCTAATAGCTTAATATCGCGAGCGTTTCCACGAGTTATAATAATAAGCACATCTGCAGCGCGTTGCGAGTGGTTCAGCTCTACCTCGAAAATATCGTGTTCTCAATTTTTCACCCACCTGAAAATTTTTTGCACATTCTTGTCATAATAAAATATCATTCAGGTCCAAAAAATGTTGATCTTTCCAAAATTCTAGAGCGGCGTTACCCCTTCATGGTGGAATTCATACGTAATACACCCCTTTCGTCCTTTCCCAATTAGATGCCGAGTGAATCCTTTACAGGATTTGGGAGAAAAAAAAATATCGTCTGGGAGCGTTTATATAATATATAATGCAAACTCGGTATTCTTATTCTCCTCGCAATACCTCGAGTTTTTTTCCAACTTATCAACGTACCGTCGCGTCGTGACGGTCGAACAATTTTCGATTTCGCTTTGGAGGTAATACGTACAGTTTCAAAGTGAAAGAGACGATATCTGGACAGACAGAGCGACACGGTGTATAGTTGAACGGCGGAGAGATTGCAAAGAGATGGAAGAGGCTAGAAACGGAACGTGGCAACAAATGGCGTTGTTAACGAACCAATAATCCGTATTCCAATCGATCGGCGGAATCAATCACTCTCGGTCGATAGCTTCGTCGCGTTGCCGACTACCGCTGTCATTGCTTTTTCGGAAACGATGGAGCGCGAATCCCCGAAGCGGTCCGCCGATTTATTTCAAGTAGTCACGGACGGATGAAAACGATATGGGTAATTGCGAATAAAAGTAGGTTCTGATCGGACTGCTGATCGAATAGCGAGCACAGGTGGAAGTGGTTTTCCGATATTTAAAAACCGGACCGTGCGCTACAAACGCCAACGCGAAAGTACTCGGACGTTTGTATCTGAGTTAGCTGACGATTGTATTGGGTGAGAAACGCTGTCGATTTTAATCACGAGAGTTTCCAATTTTCTTTCATGGGTCATCGTTAGCCCGATATTTTAACAAAACGTAAATACGTACACGCGAGTTTACGTATAAAAAGGCAGTATCAAAGTATGTATTTGGATATCCGAAAAATTGAACGATTACTCTAATCATAATGCCGCGAATAAAGAATGTACGATACAACATCGATTATTGTAACCAATTTGGGGAGCACGAAATTCCGATAATCGAACTATTACAGGTTCAAATAAAAAACGATGGAACTTTAATAGTTATCGCTGCTTCTCGCTTCAATTTTTCAATCTCTTTGAACCGCCAATTCCTCAGTTTTTCAATCGGTGAGCAATTAAGAATCAGGCATTGCGATTGATTTAAAAGAACCGGTTTAAACTGATCGCATCGATACGTATCAGGAAGTAAAAACCGATTTAAAATTGTATTTCAATTTCAATGCCACTTTCAATTAGAAACCAATTCCAAGTAAGTAGTTAAAAATCACGTATCAGGTTATATTCGAAACCGGGAAGACATCTTGAAATACTTTTTAAACTAGTTCGAACCGGTTTGGAACAGAAATGAATGTTGACTTATATTTTTTAATCAAATTCTGCGTGCGTTTCGAAGTGAAACCAAAGTAATGTATATACCTACTCGTAGTTTCGAACGAATTTCTATACAGAAATTTGGAACCAGTTTCTACGTCGTGGTTTCCGAGCGAAACAAACAAAACTACCATTACTTACCGTTATGCCGAATAGGGTCCTCAGATTTGAATTGAAATGTCTGTGTTAAAGTTACTCCTAAGTTATCAGAGAACGGTGCTTGAGAAGAATCACTCAACAAACAAGTGACAAGGTCTTGTCTCGAGTCAAGTACATGTAGGCTAGGACTAGACCTCGTATTTCATCTTCGGCAAAACATATAAAGAGTATTGCGTGAGTTTACGATCAATTTTGATCGCAGCTGCTTCGCCCGGAGGTTAAAAGGCATCATAAAATGGATAACAAAGGAAGTTAGGCGATACTCGGCGTAACACACTCGAACTTCATATTGATACGCCATGACAAACAAGTTTACGATCTACGAGTTTCGTGAGCGCTTACGAAACTTCGCCTTACCAAATGGATTATGGATCCTCTTTAAGAGACACGGAGGCGGGAGCCTAAAGGAGGCTTAGCCATAGCGAAGCAAACTAATATATCCTCTTAAGCATGATTATGTCTTCGGTATAATTGGATCGGCGTGCCCCACCATAAATTTCAGAATAATCCCTTTTATGGAAAGCTAAGATCAGGACTTTTGCACTACATCGTCCATTCCTGATATTTAAAACACAGCACTGACCTTGCTAACTTTAAATGTGATTTATAATAAGATCATTCAGTCGTATTCGGAACATATAGGAACGTTGATTGTCGATTAAATTTAATTTGGGATACAGTTTATCAATATTCCGTCTTATTTTTCTGAGTAAGCAAATTAACGCGTTGCAAATTAAATAAATCGGGAATATTATTATTTGGCGTAAATCAAGATAGCGTCCACTTCGACTTTTTGATTCGAACACGTCCCGAATATGTATCCAATATCAACTGTCAATGGTTAGTAAATAATGTAATTTTCTTGAATGTTTGAAAAGAAAGCGCTTACGTTTCGCGGAACACTTTAGTGATCCCTACGGAACCTAAGTATTCCGCGGAACACAGTTTAAGAAACAGTACCTTAGATTAAGGTCTTTTAAAAGCCACGTCTTTGAAGGTCTTATCTTATTATACCTCAGGAGTATCCTGTATCCTGCAGGTATACATTCTTCGCACGTGTTAGCCGTAAATGAGCGTCCGCGTCAATAATTAGAAGTTTTGTTCGAGTTAACGTTAAATTAATACTGACGTGACATTCTTCGTGAAAGATTACGTGTCTCTCCTCGCATACGCGGAAATAATACGCGATCCAATTGCTAACGATGTCTAACCTCGCTCGTAATAGTTCGAACTTGGTTACAAATTTGATATTTGCACTGTTAAGATGCGCATAAGTAGACCCCGTGTGCGGTCTTGTATTATTTGTAACGAATAAACTATACGCCCGCATCCATGAGTTTCGAGAACTTCGAAACTTGGTCTTAACGCTAAATGGCTTACGAGGCGAGCAGGCGTGGAAGCATAAAGGAGGCTTAACTACGTACTTACTTAGCTATCCGCTTAGTATCGGTACAAATCGCTGAAAACTTCGTTAACTAAAAAGTGGACTATAATCTTACCATTTCGGTAACAGAACAGCGGGTACTTATCGATCGCAAGAACCAATCGGTCATGCATAATAGATCTCTCTATTATGGTCCAGGCTTTATAATCAACGTTTCTCCCCAATCTTTGTAATTTTATACATCATACACATTTCTATCCACACCGATTTTGTATCCATTACCTTGTCATCGATCGATGGAGCCCACTAATGGTTCCCCCCTAAATATATTTAGCTCGGAACACATGTGGCTCACCACCACGCTACGCATAATTATACCCACCACATAATATTGCTAGAATATTTTTTATACACCGATAATATTTATAGCGTAACATCGAACAAATTTTCAATCTGTAAAATTGATAATTATCTGATATTGGTGTTATCTATATTATTCCGGTAAATTGTATACTGCACAAATTATGGATGCCACATTCGGCGGCATGCCCCACCGGTGGTACACTCGTGGCTCTTCCGCCCGGCGGCATGTACTAGCGGCGGTACACGGACAATGGTCCAATGGGGCAGCCTGCACCACCGGTGCATAGTACAATTATCCTATCAGACGACAACCATCAGCGCCAACAGATTAAATAAAAAGTGCAAAACAGAGCCGCCCCACAGCCAAGAACCCGATTATCGTTAAAGCTCGTTTGTATCCTGTTAAGGGCTTTCGACTAGGGCTGAAACGTTGATATCGGTTAACAACAGAACAGGAGCAATCGTTCCAACAACATCCATAGTTCACGGTTACGACCTGAGATATACAGCGCGTCCCGGAAATGTCGGAGTTTTGGTAAAGGTGGTATACCTGAAGTAACTTCGAGCAAGTTTTTCCTGATGGAAAATTGGGTAAGCCGCCCTAGTTAAGAAGATATTTCCAATCGAAGAGCTCGCATAGGACAAACGAAACACAGTTTTTATTTTCAGTCAGGGAACACCGTTCCTTCATTGTTAACAATAAAAGGATGAGGAAATTTGTAAAGAAGGTGCACCGCAGCATCTACGCTTAAGAACTTGGCTGCCCAGGGGTCTTTTGTCTCCCACTTCGGTATTCGCGCAGTTTTCCTGGCAAACGCGCAATGCCTGATCGTCGAAAGCAAAACGAACGACAATATTATTCAAGTTGTCGCGCGTTGACCGGGGTTTAGATTGGCGCGCGGTTCCCGGTGACCCCGATCATCGTTCAAAGTTATCGATCGTACAGTTTGAAATGGGATTTCAACGGAAGTTCTCCATTACATTCTCCGCAGGAGATTAAAAGAAATTTCGATAGGTATATGGCCAGGGTCCCCGATAAGTCGCAACGATATCGCCGAAACATTCTCCGACCACGGAACGACGGTCGAAAGCGATTTGGTTTTCCCGAAAAATGGGATGGATGCCGTACCAGTATCGCCCGTGACAACTTGCAAATTGCTTTTCGCCGACGAAACGATATGCGCGTTCGTCCTTTTTCAGCTTCTGTCGCGGCGCTTTGACGCCGCTGGATTTTCCAACCGCGATGCCGGTATATTCTTCCATCTGGCTTCTCTGCTAACCCTCCTCTCTGTGGCAAGCCGAACTGTCAAAATCGATTGAAACTTCGTCGCGCTCGTTACCAGACCATTCCGGAATTGGAATTGACGGTGGAAACGCCGTTGGAACGACCATGACGGAACGCCGCTGTCAAAGTTGTGCGGATGACGAGATTCTGAGGGAAGATTGGACGACAATTTTCTAAAAGTTTCCCGAAAATCCGAACCGTTTCTCTTTTCAAGTTCGTCTTAAGGTTATTAGCCACGCCCGTTTCACGCGGGAGACACAAATATGAGTTCCTTACGCTTACGATCGTCGGAGCGGCAAACATATAAGCGTAAGCAGGAATTCTTATTTATTGGTATTTTAACACTCTCATGTACTTGCAGCTGTTCAATACATAATCCTATATAAAATTTAATTCTATTGATTAATCGTAGTGTTTAATCGTAGTGAACAAGAGGTACTAGAATTGTAGAAGGACATGGGAAATTACGTTACGTCTCCAAAAATTGATTATCCGAATAATCACTTATCCCGGGGGAATTGTCTGAGATACGTGTGCTACGATAGAGTTTTGTGTCCAATTCGGTCATGCCAAAAGAGTTAAATCAATGAATAAACGATACACAGTTTGTTTATAAAAATTGGTGAAACTTGCTAACAGGGAATATAGCTATAGTGCACCGCTAGATTTAGATTGACGCCGGCCAACGTTCGTGCCGTGCTTGCAAGGTAAGCCTCCCCCCCCCCCCCCCTCTCTGTAGTTGCCAAACAATGGATGTTCGCGTAGGATTAGTGCTACAGTTTCTGCGTTTCTCAATCCTATTCAGTTTTCCTATTTCCTATTTCCTACTCAGTCTTTCCCGTTCAGGCGTTGCGTGAGGGAGCGGGCGTGGAGAGGGGCGTAGAATCGAGCACATGAACGCGAATTTGAACAGACCTAATTTAAATTATACGACACTGTTGTTATATTTCATTATATTATAATACAGTCTTATTTTTTGATACACAAGGATAAATAAGGGTTACCTGTCACTGCAGAACGAAACGATAGATCTTAACGCAACATTTCCCGTAACGTAACGTAGCGTAACATTTACCAAGAAATATTGATATTGTAATAAAAAAGATTTATAATACAAGCGTGACAGGTATATATAGATATACACTGCTTGTACGAGCGGACATCCAATTCTGCGGCCGTGTGGCCCCAGCCTATGATACGCTATTCGAACGCGCCAACGCATCGAGATTATCGTAGTTCGAAAATATTCTGACCAGCGAAAGGATCCATAGAAATTAGGAAAGCTAGGTGTATGGATAAATGAAATAGAAGGATTGAAACGGAAATAGTAGAAAAGCTCTAGTAGGTCAAAGGACGACGGACTGGACATTGGAAAACATGCGCATCAACGAGGATGCATCAGGAGTTAATCAGGAGAGTTACAAGTTTTAGGCGTACAAAATATTTATTAGGTTTAGGAAGATAGTAAACATACGGCGGTCGTTCGAAAACAAAATAACGGTTAGACTAGGTGTCCAACAATGGGACGGACCATCAGTACTTTCCAAAGCAAATCTACAATAGTTAACCAACGCGGTTCTCAAAGAGTCACCTTTCACAGGACCAGAAATGAAAATAATCTACCATTACTATTGGTCGTTACTTTCTGCGTATCCCGTGATCGGACGGGGAACGTCGATTCTCGGTTAAAACTTTTGTGGGCAACTGGCCATCGCGATTCGATCACTTTTCCCTTTTTAATCTTTCCACCCCCAACGGTTAAGCACACGCCAGACCGCCAGAACGTCAGAGCGCCAGAGCGAAATGTCGTCGTCTTCGATCGCGGATAAATCACAGGCAGCTTCGTTGGCGCAGAACGACGTGACGAGACGGGGCGAGACGAACGGAATTCGAGAATAAAAAGTAAAAAAGAGTGGGAACGGTAGGCGAAAGAAAAACGTGGAGCAGGGAGCACGTCAAAGGACCGAAAGCCGATTTGGCCGCCGAATGCAATTAAAACTTTTCTACTGCCACTGGTTAATTTGTCTTTGTTACCGATGTGATGGAAGCGCTCTCTTTTGTTACGAAGCGCCGTTTATACGATCTTCCACCGTTTCGCCCCTTTTGCCCCTTTGGCCTCCTTTCATCTTCTTTTCGTGCTCGTCGCCTTTTCGAACGTACAGTCGGAACGGTTTGCAATTATAGAATTCTCTTTTTAAAACCAACTGACAATTAGAACGTTGGCCTCCTTCGGTCGTTCGTTTGAGGTATACGATAGAAGAAACATAATCGTCTAACGCCGGAGTCTATCGGACTGCTATCGCGCTCTGCGGATATACATACTTACATGGCATGCCTGCTCTCTCTCTCTCTCCCTCTGCCGTCCATTTGGGAGAGTTGCCAGATCACGGGATTCCTCGCCATTTCCTGGGTTAGACCGGAAGAGCAAATGGTTGGAAAAGTTGGTTATTTACTACTTACCACAAATTAGGCACCGTGGCATTATTAAACCTTATGTTATTTACATGTACATTGCTCGATGTTGTCACTCGCTTAACGTTAAAAAGTACAAATTGGTTTAAGGATGATTATTTAGGTTTAGGTTTTCAAAATTGTAATTATTTCAATGGATAATGGAACAGTGCAAAATCCTAAATGTAGAAGCTTTCAAATTCAATTGAAATCAACTATGTTACTCGAATGAGCTATTACTAGCAGGGCGAGTTTCTTAAACGCGGTTGTCGAAAGATTAATAAATTTCAGTTATTATATACGAATAGCTAATAACGAGCTTAAGACAGTTCCCCATACGACAAGGTCCGGTTTGCTGAATAGGACTCGTACCTTTTCGATTTCAAAATGTAGTAGCGATTTGAAACGGTTCCCCAGAATGACAAGGTCTGGTTGACTGAGTCGAACTCGTACCGTTTCGATTTCTAACATACTAGCGAACTGAGACAGTTTTCCAGGTGACAAATTCTGGTTTGCTGAAACGAGCTTGGACCTTTTCGATTCCTATTTGTGCGCTTAAATGCGATAATAAACCTAAGAGTACCTCCCCAGTACAACGAGGTGTGTTTTACTGAGTTAGGTTGAACTTAATATTTCAAATTCAACAGAACGCGTTACCAGATGCTCGTCACTTTAGAATTGTTAATTCACTCCGAGCGGTATGAATTAATTATTTCAGGGACGTTCCTCAGAAACTTCCATTCTTATATACATATATCCGTGAGGAAAGGTATTATTTTAATTTCAATAAAGTTAAAATCGAATTTAGTGTAACGAAATATCCCATGGTATTATCCATAATCAAGAGATAAGGTCTTATCTCGGGTGGTATCTAAAGTACGCGAGACTAGAACTTGTATTTTAAGGTTACAATGAAATGATATGCAATTGATTTGCAATGATGTTCAGTGTTGCGTGTAGTAGTACCGATGGAAACCAAACACTTTCACTTATTTCCCAATGTTCTGTTTTCGCATCGTTATATTACCACTTCTACTTCATCCCTTGCATTCCGTTTTTTTAAAATCTAGTTTTCCTAATTTCCACAGATTAAAATGTTCTTCAAGTTTTCAGCAACCTCGGTACGAAGTACTTAATATTCATAGAGCTCTGCCTCCAACGTCTTCGGACCGGCGTCTTTTAACCTTCCAATGAGCGCGTCGTATTTTATAACACGAGCGGGCGCGTGTTGTATTGCATACAGCACTCTGCAAGAACATTGAAAAAACATGTCCCAGCCAATTTTATGTTAAGTATTGATTATAGAGACATTTATTATTAATTTAAACTTTATTAAGTATAATACAGTTTGTTAATTGACAATATACAGCAATTGTTTCTCGAGCATGCGGTTTGGTTTGATATATATATTCTAGAAGAATACCCGTAACTGTCGATAGGATACAAATAGAACATTGGTGGAAAAATTACAAAAGTACAAAAGTGTTATACGGTTAGTAACAGCGTGCCCGCAGGAGAGTTAAGCTCGTATTTTGTATCCCGAACATGTATGGATGTCCCAAACTAAACCATACGGCCATGTCTATGCAAGATCCAGGCACACTTGTGAATTTTTTCAGAAATTTCGGCGAGATGCATCATGTGTTTTTAACCGATCGGGAATACGTGGCGTCAACGTGACTCGCGGCGACGCAGTTTTACACGGTAACGCGTAGTCTCAGGATATCGATCGCGATATTCCCGCATGCTAGGAATCTTGTAGAAATGAAACAAAACGGGAGCACAGCTGGTAATAGAAGTCAGAGTCGATACAAAGGAACGTAAAAAATCCCTAGCTGATTTAAAAACCGAATGCAAACAAGCTGTCGCTATTGAATCCGCCCATTCGTGCAATTCAATAAGCGTGAATGAAAGAAAGGAGGAAGTCAATTTCATTGATGCCGACTGTGATATTGTTTTTCTACTCATCAATTGGGTCTGGCTTATGAAAAAAGTGCAACGGTTTTAAATCATACGATCTTGAAGTCTCTTGTTTGTTAAATTAAGCGTCCGTGAAAAAAGCACAAATAGAATTTAAATGTGAATAACAAATTTGCACGCGTTGCTGCATTACGTATATATAATATACTTTGGCAATGAAATCTATCAAGAACAAACGAAGGCACGGTAAACCGTTTGGCGGTGCCATCTGTTGAACGACGTGTCATTCAATTTTGACAACACTTTGCTATTTATCGACTGCCCCGGGTGAGTCTATGGTCGACCGACAACATTTAAGGGGTAGTAGATTGGGTTGAAACAAATATTTATCACTAATATACCCGTATTCGAAAATCCACCAATTCAACGCTACGAGTCAACAAAAAGTCGATATTTCCAATTTATATGAATGAGAAATAGCGTCAACGTCTAACTATCAGCTGCGCCAAAAATGATGAAAAACATGGTATCGTAGCAGAAGTCAACACGGGCAGTTTCGCAATTATTGATGAAAACGTAGCGCTCAGCCAAAAGGTCTGTTCCTAAGGGGATTCGTTTACACCTTCCCCTAAACAAAATCCTCCTATATTAAACTAGATGACACCCATTAATATTCGGATGCTTGGAACGAATATGGGTGAGAGTCACTGTGCGATTGTTCAAAGAATTCGGAGCTCTTTTAACTCGACACGATCAGGCGTCCTTTGGTTACAAAAGTATTATATAAAAAGTCTGTCCAGAGGCACGAATCTACGAAAACACTTTCTTCCGTCCGATTTGAGCAAGCAATACCGCGCCTCGTGGGTAGTAGGCTACTAACGAGAACAAAGTTACGGCCGAGATTTCCCTTACCGACCGCCTGTCTATCGTGACTAACGATAAGTAAGCGATTTTTGAACATCGCGTCGAGAAGAGCAGACTCTAGACTGGGCATAAAAGAGAAGGGTGGTCTACTGGCGCAAAGCAGTTTTTTGCCCCAGTCGAATACCCTATTAGCTTTTTCTCCGTCGTCAACTAGGGTGACCGGCGGGTGGAATCTTGTTCACATATTCAAGATTCTTCCCTGGGTCGCTATGGTTCTTGAATTTATACGAAACGAAAAAAAATGCACTCGGTTGAATGAACTCTGGCAAGAAATCGCAGAGTCGCAAATCTCTCGGGACTGACGTTACGTTTATACGGAGACGTTATTAGATCCGATAACGTTGCAAGAAAAGATTGTCCGCGACGGTTTCGACCATAAATCTTCGTTTCTCTTTTTCCTCGCAATGAATCTTCGACGACTTTAATTGCACGCGCCGGCAGTGACTTTAATTTAATTCGAAATAAGTGAAATGCCTGTGCGTCCACATTACCGTGCTTTAGGAGCTATAGTTCGATCGAACATCTATGCCGATCTGTTTTTCAATGCTTTCAATCCAAATCTCTGGACGTACTTGGCGCATTAAATATTGATTTTCCTTTATTCCTAATATTTTATTAGATAGGGTAAAACTTATAAAAATCAGGGTGTTTGAATATGATCAATAATTTTACCCTCGTAATACTCCACGCGAGCAAACGCTGAACTAAATTTTTCTATTTTCACTCAAAAAGTTTAAAAAATTTAATAGAATTGCAGAACTTCGGAGAATTTCTGTTATAGTAAGAACTGATTTAAAAAAAAAGAACTTTACTGTTTACGATCATACCCTTTCAAATCTCTTTCGAAGAAATACTCTCGTATATGGTATCGCGGAAATGAGTGGTGGGCAAACTTTTTCGGGAGTGGGGCAAAATACAAAAGAAAACATTTCGAGGCCAATCTTAATTTACACATATTATAAAACGCTAGAAAGACTAAAAAATAGTATATTTTAGGAATTTTTTAATACTAATGCGATGGAACGTGATTGTAAATTAATTTTTTTTTTAACATTTCATTTGTAAATTTCTATACTACTGTATTGAAATCTGCGGCGGGTCCTTCTTAGTTTGCTCATCACTGCCGTAAATGGTGGTAGTAGATTAAAGGTGCCATACATGGAATTATTCTAAGCAAGCGTTTTCTTCTTGAAAATTTCTGAAACGCTTTAATTAACGAGATATTAATGAAAATCTAGCGATGTGTAACGACAGGTACCACCGGCTACTAATGCACGTTCTTCTCCGATTGGCCATCATTTTCGGTTAACACATCGTTAACCGAAGCGTAACCAACATCTTTAATAAAAAAAACCACCTGCTACTTGGAATCATCCTACACATCGCACCCTTATCGGACCATCGCCATTTATGGGACACCCTGTATACCTGTGATAAAAAATAAAACTTTTGTCAAGATACGTAATAGATCGATCGAATGGTTTATTAGGCACTGGATATGAAAAACATAGTGCACATAAATTAATGTGGCATATATTCGTGCGCTCATTAGGAACAATAGTTGCCACTTTGGAAATTGCAGCTACGAATGAAGAAAGTATCTTGTGAGAAAGACGCTCGAATTAACGTAGGGTGGAGTTTTTATTGTTCTTCGTCTTTTCCCAAGTTCATGGCAATACTACCCTGAAGAGACAAAAGGAAACGCCCTTTGTAACTCGTCCCTTGAGATATGTTTTATATTCTGATAAATGGAGTAACCGCGGAAACTTAAATTGGTTACGATTAGTTATTTTCGGTTTACTGAGGTTCTATCGTACCGTTGAAGGATACATCTTCTACTTCATCTCAATATTCGCTGAAAGTAGAGAAGTGTAACTGACATTTTTATTTGTAAACTCATTTTTCCGATTCTCGCGTACGCGGTCTTCTTGTCTCATTTATTCCAAGATTGTTGACAACAAGCAACGCACGGTACGGATAGAAACCTTTATAACGGCTGTAAACTTTATACAATTTAATCACTTCGAAATAAAAGGAAAAAGAGTACAAAAACTCCCAAGCATCAACTACGTATCACCGTTACTATAATTTTCCTTCGCTCCCTTAAATTTATTCCGACTATTATCTCAAAATTTGAATTTGAATGATATATTATGTATTGTCTGCGATAAATACGTGATACTTTATCAGCATAATACTACAGGCAAGGCGACTCGACTAATGTGTTTTGTTCAATAACTAAAACTGCGACGTTGCCCCGTCTTTATCCTCAAAGTTTTTCTCAACAATCCGTATCACGATTTCTTCTCGAGAGGCTAACATGTCTCAGGACGTTGAAAGGAATTCTTATAGCGTCCTCTGGGTGATCCTGGAAAACGACGGCGGACTTACGCTGCGTCTTCTCTAAAAGGGCAAGCTCAATTTATCAAAGGAGCGGAATACCTACATCTCGAGTTCAAATAAATCCAAGTCCAATTTTGCGTTCGCAGTGTTCCTGCGTTTGCAGAATTCATTCCAAAGTGAATTTAAATAAGTCGTGTGATTTGCCTGATATCCACGAATTGCTTATGCAAGTTTCCATCACGAATTCCAGAAAGAAATCCAGGATCGTAAGATATAGGAGGATGGATAGGAGCGCGTACATTGGCAAGAGTGTGTATTTGCGCAATTTCCTAAAAATTGCAGTATCAATTGCAGTATCAATTGCAGTAATTATCACCACATGGCGATACTCATGAACAGTCCTAAGCATCGTGTTTGAACAAATAAGCGTAACTGGTAAACCTATGGGAAAAATTTCTGTATGCTATTAATAATTGACAAATTATCAACAAAATGAATTGTCAACAAAACGTGAGTGGTAGTTTGCGATTTTAGAGAAATATGGCCTATATGCCTGATTGCACTCGCCTTTCTTTTAGCACTGCTTACACTAATAACTAAAGTATATTAATGTAACGTACATACACATGCGTATATATCGCCGTTGTAGCACGGGCGGTGGAGGAGCGACAACGGTTCCTTGGCGACGCGTTCGCATATCGTCGTCACAAAGAACAAAAGATGATCGCAAGCGTTCGATACCTCGGGTTACTTAAAAATCAACGGCAGTCCAGAATAGCTTTCTATTTTAGTCAAAATTCTTATAAATGTTTTCTTTTGTTCGTCTTTCACCCGACCCCAACCATCGGTATTTCCCCCTTGTATCGCTCGTTTTCTCGTGTTCCGCGGAATGGCTTTGCATCTTCAAAGCTTTATTAGTTTCTTAACCCACTTTCGAACAATGCTCGCAGGTACACAGAGTACCTCGAACTCATCTTAATGGCGTCTCCTAACAATGTCTCGTAACTTCCATGGTTTCATAAACAAAGGTGCCACAGTGTGGCGGCACTTACATGCGCTGCCACTTGAATTCTCCAGAATTATTAAAAGTGTACGCGAGGGAAATCCATCGATTTTACGCCGATCAATCGATCTTACGCCATTATGTTGTCCAATAATTCGGTTGCAACAATGCGAATCTAATTACTTGCTTTCATACTGCGAGGAAATATTGTATTCAGATTTTTATTTAGTACAAAAGTCTGAATACTTTGCTTTGTGCTGCTGAGCAAATAGGAGATCCAATTAGTTGAAACAGAGAAGATCAAAGAGCGATGTTCCTTTATACTTGGAACGTTACCGGTTTTATGTAACGTAATGGTCTACAACGAAGAGGAGTGACAATCAAATTGGACGGAATTGGATACTTCGATCCGTTAAGCAGTTATAAGGGGTGCATCGATAACTATTGACACGTTAATATCTCGGAAACTGTAAGGGTTTGTGAAGACGTGTCCACACTATGCCGCTGTATGCCATATGCCAAAACTAAAACTGATGTAGACATGAACGTTGACACGTGCCAGTTGTCAAAGATGTGCCAATCGTCATGTCAATTGGAATATGGACAATGATACAACCACTGGCTTCGGCAATTCGGCTTTGTCAATTGACTTTTCCAAATGGCGTATAATGGACACATCTTAACGTTTGTAGATATAAGACGTTTGGACGCTCTCTATTTTTATTAACTGCAACGATCCATCACTTTCTTTGACAGGATCCCATTACGACTTTTTTTTATAATAAATACACGCAAAACACCTTGATAATGCCTTCCGGTTCTAATTTGTAACACCACTCGAGGGTTTCTCCAATTTCCTGTCAGATACGCAGGATGAGTTACCAAAATCCTAGCAGTAGGCCGACGTAACGATGAAGGATGACGAAGGGTAACAAAGGGTCAAATTGAAGAAAATTTTCGGCCTTACGATCTTCTCGTCATAGAATCTTTTCTCATATAGATTCTTATATGTCGGTGTTTAAAACATAATGCATACTTTATTTGTTAAATTAAAATCAACTATATTTCTAAAAATTATAATAGGTAATTTTTCTTGCATATTTTCCTACGAAGTTCGAGCATCGTTGCTGCCATTCCAATAGTTCACTAACCAGTTAACTGCGTTCGACGTGTATACACGTCAATCCAAAACTTGATTGCGGTGCGTTGGAGGTGTATACATATTGTGTAAAGTAAAAACGTCCCATTTCCTATAAATACTGCAAAATTCAATAACATATAATAAAAAGGACATTTCGTAATATGTTTCCTTTATATGGCACAAATAAAACTGCTATTTAGATATTGCTCGTACAGTGTATTACTTTTTACAAGCTAAGTTGATTATTCTTTCCAATGCATCTGATATTCCCCGAATTGTTTTGTATGCGTTTTGGATATTCTCCGGTAACATAAATAAGCTGCACGGACTCTGAAGGCCCTTATTACTGCTGGTTTGTTGCAAGGTGACAGTTGTAATATTCGTAAAAGTTTTACTTGGATTTTTTCGTAAATTAGGGGATTGTAAATTATTTTTTCTTTAATTTTTCTTGTTTGCGAATTTCATTATTTTTTGACAATGTTGAAGTTTTTAATAACGGCAACCTTTTCAACAATGAATTCTTAATTTTTTATCGAATAAAAATGTAATCCTTTACTATTTTGCTTTACTGTTTTCATAAAATTTGTAATAGTAGCATTCGCCGTGCGTTCGACATATATACACGTCATCGCTTGATTTTAATTCCGCATCCCAGAAAGTGGTATTTAAAACCAAACTCCGCAATTAAATGGTCAATGACGGCCGGGTTTTGTAAAAATCTAGCGGGGACGAAGAGGAGCGGGGGTAGAACCAATTGCACGATCAATGCTTTCACTCGCTGTCCGTAATGTAGTTATCGCTTGGCGATGATGTTGGAACTCGGACTTTAAAACTTACATTCTTGACACTGGTAAAGGTATAGTGCCTGGAGACACTGGATGTTCGCGACGCTCCTTATAGCTCCATGTTTTACTTTATTTAATGTCGGTCCGAAGTTAGAAGTGGGAACGGAAATTCTCGGGATTTGTGATCGATCGGGGGTGAGAAGAATGTACAAGCCCTTTTCCCGATATTGAGTCTTTAATGCGTTTCGCAGATCACACGGACGCTAACGCGGATTGCGCGCAGTGTATTGGGCACTGAAATTAAGTACGTCGGTGAAGCGGCCGACCAGAGCAAGATTATCGTGCACTAAACTTGTTACTGTGTTGAAGAGAACTATTGCTTATCGAAGCGTACTGTTGCGTGCAGATGCTCCGTGCTCGCGCAGCGCGGTGATAGGCGGGGTGCGGCGTATTGGCAAGATCGTTTCTCATGACTGCAGTCGTGGTCGAACGTTAGGTCCTTTGATGTGTACTTGGCAGAAGTAAATCTATTGCTTGCAACAAATTAATGTTTCCGCTTCGAGAATCTGTGCGTGTCACTATATTACTCTTATAAATCTTTAGTTAGTAACAGTAACAACACACGGTTAAAATTCCAGTTACCATGACAACTCCAGCTTTTTATAAATAGAGCGTACACAAACAATTAGAAGACATCTCATAATAAGAAAAGCTGTAAATCTTAAAAGTCTTTTGTTGTCCCCTTTTTTGGCGTAATACCATGCATTCCTTTTGCAATATATTTATCATTCTCCTATGGAACTACAGATCAATTTATTTGATAACACACCAGTGATAATTTAAAGTATTGTACATTATTCTTCCACCACAACGAAATAATGGTATATTTCGGTCCGTTCAAATATTCTCGAAGAAACAAGCGCTAGATTAACCTTAATCCAGGCCTATCCAAGTTCAAGCCCACGGGCTCGGTTCTACTCCCTCTTCAGACCTTCGTTTAGACCGAGAAAAAGAAAACGGAACGCAGTAGGATTGAAAAGGATAGACGCCAAAGCTCCAATTGTACGTGCATTTGCATATCGCATATTGCTTAGCGGTTCCGTAGAGGGTAAAGAGACTCTTTACGTGGAAATCTGTGCTCAAATTTAGACAGACCTGCGTAAATCCATTGGTAGTAGCACTAGCATTATCCGACACAGCGGAATAAAATCGGCATTGTAATGATGGAACGTATGTTCGCATTAGGCCGGGTACACGCGTATAAGGTCGGGTACAGAAGTAAAACATACGCGCGTAACAAACACCGTATTGCAACGTCGTCGCGTGAAAGCAACCCCCGTGCGAATGTGAACGTGCAAAACCGACGCGTAACAAGAAAGCGTATCAAGTTGACACGCGACGGAGTTTGCTGCGTTTACAGCAACTTCCGTGTGGGCATGAACGTGCAATATAGACGCGTACAAAAAGACGAATCAAGATGATACGCGAGTTACACCGCGTCCCATCGGTTTTCGGTAAAAATTGCCGCATCAAAGGATACTACGAGGCGGTGGTACAAATAATGTCGACGCGTTTATGTAAGTTTGGAACGTGATCACGCAACAGTATCTATTTGCGCGACCCACGTGTGCAAAATTCGCTTTTAACCCCGTGTACCTGACCGTACCATTTCAGTTTAATTTAATAATGCATGTGGAGAGACAGTCAGAGACGGAGAGTTCAGAATGACAGTGTTTGATGTTTAACCCATTTGCATTCATAAACGGAATATACCACGCTTGATGATCGTCGATGATTTATTACAAAGCACTATTCTGCGAGCAGCGATTTTCATTTGTCATCGGAGGCGGGATATTCCATATACGACACAGTTAAGGCTATTGATATGCGGCGACACACGATGATACGGGTCAACTGTCAGTTGAACGCCGGTGATGTCTTAATCCAGTAGTGTAGGTAGAGTAGTAACGCAAATGTGTTAAGAATAGATGTGGGAAGACACAATCTTAATTAGTTTATTGGTGCATGGTCGTAACATCGTCGCTAATTGTGTTGCGAATACGTGTTATGCGTTGCGTGATACGCGGCTGTTTTACACGTCTGTCCGGGGCCCTATGCGAAACAAGTGACGTTACAGTAAGATGGACAAAGAGATCAAAAGAGGGTGTGTAGGTTTGTTTAACTTGGTGATAATAAAAATGTCTATTTTTGGTCCTGGGGAAACGAGATGCTTCCACGCGTGTAGGCCAAATATGTTTGCGTAATTCAATGACCCACATAACTATCGCGTAACCAATCTCGGGCCTTGAAATGCGACCAATATATCAAGAGATCTTTTATGCATACCGGGGCAATTTAGGTTGACGCTACGGCAATTTTAACTACCGTACACGCCGTGTCGACAGTTTCAATTGCAACTGACCGACTTAGACATTTTTCACGGTCCCTGGGAGTGAACCGTGGTCAAACGGAAGGATCCGAAGCAGGATCGTTTCTCTCGCAGTCTCCTTCCCGATTTTCAGCCCCGAAGTCCCCCCATCCATGCTCGGTTAACTCCTTTGACCCTCTGAAAAATTTCTCCGAGGTGTCGTTAAACGTACGACCACGGAATTTTCTGCGCGTGTACATATATACATACTCCAACGATCTGAATATACGACGTAAACTGGCGAATAGGTAGAAGAGATACGAAGCCGCAGTAACTTTTTTTTTGTCCCAGCTCTATCCCTCTCAGGTTGTTGGGTAGAGCAGTGTTCCTGTATGTTCTTCCAACGAGAAGCCGCAGTAACGGGAGCGAAACGAAGGCAGAGGAAAAGGGAGGGTGAACGAGCGTGCCAGAGAGAGAGAGAGAGAGGACGAACAAGGGCGGCGAGGGAGAAAACGAAGGGGATAGGATGGATAGTAGATAAGGGTAGTGAGCGACTAGAGAAACGTTAGAGCGTGGAGGAGTAAGAGATACAGAAAGTGGATAAGAAAAACCGTGGCAGAGAAAGGAAAACTGAAATTACGTTAGAGTGAAACAGGGGAAGGCAGAGGAAGGGAGGGGACGAGAGGGGGACTGGGAAGAAGGCGAGAAATACGCGGTGGATGTAACAACCGAAAATAGATAGAGAACAAGGGACAGAAGCGAGGAAAACATACTCGTGCATTCCTCCGTCTCCAGAGAGAGCGCGATTTAGACCCCTCTGTTTTCTTTCGACATCCAATTTCCATAACATTAGACTCCTTACGCGTAAACAGACCACGACGCATCGTGTTTTCTCAAGCTTTCTGCCTAAGATCGTCACCCAATGAACGAGCCAGGAGGTACGCTTTCGTAGCACCGGGACTTCGAGATAACTAGATCGTTCCTCGACGTTGCGCACCCTTGATAGCCTTTATTTATGTATGTATGTAGTACTGTACGGGGACGTGAAGAAGGTACCCGGGAGGGCAGGGGTAGGAAACGAGCTCCGCCCATCCCCACTACCGACGTTCTTTTCTCGACGCATAGAATCGCTCGACACAACTGTCAGTACATTTTTTCAGAAAAAATATGTAAATTTTTACGAGCATTCTTCCGGGATCCTCGTGACCCTCCGGTGTCACGGACCATTTATTATTCCAGGCCGCAGATCGAGGGCGATGACACGCCACGTCATGCCGCGTCGTGTCCACCGGCGGGTCATGCGATAACCAACGCGTTAATAGAATGGGCAGCGGTAACATAAATACGCGTCAGTATGTGTCTCTTTTAACGCGAGTCGCAAGTTCCCATAAAATCTATTTTTTTTTTTAATTCACATTATACTTCATTATTCGTATTCGCATTGTGCGTGCGTCATACTTGTGAATAAAATATTCCTTTACATTGCTAAAAATACTTCAACTTGCTTCATCAATTTCGATGCGATGTAACGGGAAAATTCAATGGTACTGATAAAACCTAATGTAAGCGTACATCCGATACGATACAATATGATTAATAAAATTTCAAACAAGACTTGGACATTGACTGTAACCAGCAATAAGAACAGTTGCTCGCGCACGCGTATTCATGGTTGCGTTCTCGATCGCATTAAGGGAATTCAACATTACCGAATGCTTTTAAACGGGCTTTACGTTTGTGACCTCAGAATCGAGGAAATTGCTAAAAAACGAGCGTTTTTTTAATCGTAACTATTTTCTAAATGAAACAACATCTCCGTCTGCGCAAGGTCTTAAACGAAAGATAAAAGTTCAAAAAATCCTGGGACGGCCCTCAATGCAGAGATCAATAACTCTATAATAACATAATTTCACTGTAAACTTGAACCTGTCACTTTTGCCATTACGATGAGATTTCATGATGGCCGACCATCACGTGGCCGTTGCACAATTCTGAGCAATTTTTTCAATTCTGGATGCTATCCGGTCGAGATCAGACCGTTCCCGGATTCTTTGAGCTGTTCTACTGTAGGACGTTGTGTTGTTCAAAAAATAGTCGAACTCGCTTTTTTGTTACGGAATTCTCCGCTTGGGGCGCTATCGCTTACTTCTTATGATATTGAAAATGACCTACATTTTATACCTGTGAGACCGTAAATTTGTGCTTGATGCTGGTCTAGCCATGAATAAATAATTTTATATGTAAATATAAGCTAAAATATATATTTTGTGGGAAGGAAAAGAAATCTGACTCGGGGATTTGGGAAAAAGCATGCAGCAGAGCGACCATGTTGCGACACTTCGACCGGTGCAACATTACACATCATTTGTACCGCGTTTTATTGTACTACACACAAATAGTGCACAAACGTCTGAACGATACGGATAGGGATGTTTTTTACTTGTCAATTGTCCCTGTCGACTTCATAAAACTTTTTATTTTCACTTTACACCTTGCTGGAACCGTGATGCACGCATGCACGCTTGCAATCTACTGTCGCCATGTTGACTTTTTCTCCCTCCTACCGTCGTGCACGGCGCGCGGGTTCTAGCTTGAAGCCCGAATTGTCCCGAACCAACTCGAGCAAACCCGAACGGATCTATTTCGGTCTGCTTTGCTCGCACACAACAATAAAAAGCGATAAAAATCACACGTATACTCAACACAACGGTCGACACATAGCGCTGAAGCCTGAGCGATGCTCGTTCGGCCGATTGCTTGAATCTCTCAAGCCAGGATAGACGGAGGTAGGAGCAGGTTGGAGGATAGAGCGTTTTTTTTACACATTCGGAGCAGCTCTAACAGACACCCGAAAATAAAACTGTGGCATTTATAATAAGAAAAATTAGAGTTCTATACGAAGAACGACAGTAATTTATACTTGCTTGCATGAAAAAGAAATGTCAAAGAAAATTATGAAGAAAAAAGAGTGTCCGCCGGGATTCGAACCCGTGCCCGGTCCTTCTGCTAACGGCCGCTAACGATTTTGATTGTATGTTCAAGGGAAATAACACTAAAATAGAAAAAATCAAATCGTGGCATCCGTATTTTTGTTTATCTTTGGAGAGGTTGCAGGATTGGCATCCCTAAATGCAACCTTAACATTTTTTGTTCAATGCGCCCCCGTATCCGAGATATTCAATTTTTAAAACTTGATTGCAGGAAGACAAAATGTCATTTGTTGCGTTGGCAGGTCCCCAAGCTTTACAAAACAGCATTTTTGATAAATCAATAATATTGGTCAGTCTTATATCCTTTGAATATAAAACGATAGTCGATATTGGCCGGTGACCGAAGGAATCGATCGACAGTGTGCTGTCCCGCAGGACCGAGTTTGTCCCCAAGTCTCAACACTGACTTTTTTTCGATGTCGGGTAACTTCGACTATCAACGCACTTCAATTGTAATACCAAACGGGAGTAGTATATAACTGATCGTGATGGGTATATCGGGCAACCTTGGAAAACTATCCACAAAGGGTAACGCTGTTGTCTGACATCCTGGCGAAAAACAGGTATTCTAAAACGGATCGTTTCGCGATGCGCTTCTAGGAACGAAGACGTTTGACAAATATATTGTAAATTCGACAACGCTGAATTCCGCAGTAAGGAATAACAATAAAGTTTGGTTGATCGCTTGCACAATTGCCTACGATGACGCTTACAATGCCTATGATTTACCATTTTTGTTAGTTTTCTGTATGATTGGATGGCGAAACAAAGTATGCTTTTAATCCACTCCCCGGAATGAGTGCGATTGTAAACGTTAGATTGATTGGCAAACTATCCATTTGAGTTATCGATCGTTTTTACAGGCGGTGATTACAACAAGCAAATAATGTAAACTATAATTGCGTAGGTCTCTCGTTCATTTCAGAGGTGGCGGGAAAAGGAAATTTTCGGCGGCACTCTTTACCGGCAGAGTAGACTGGAACTTCATAAATTCCACACACACCGGCGCGTCGGTCAATTTGAAGTTGCTCGAGCACTCCGTTGCTCCTTTAAGGAGAATCAGTAGTGATTAGTAATGCCTAATGTTTTTACCCGGTTTTTCGGGCTTGACATCTCGCGATGCGAGAAGCGGGGATAATGCTGAAAAATAAGCGTTTCGAAGGAAGAACCACAGGCTAAATGAAACAACATCTCGCTCTGCACAAGGTTCTAAATAAAAGCTAAAAATCCAAAGAACTCACGAACAGTCCGACTTCGATCAGACAACGTCCAGAATTGGAGAAATAGCTCAAAATTATGGGACGGCAATCCGATGGACGGTCATCATAAAATCTCGTCGTAATCGCAAAACTGACAGGTTCAAGTTTTCAGTGAAATTGTGTTATTATATAGTGATTGATCATTGCATTGGGGACCGTCCGTGACTTCTGTGGACTTTTGTCTCTCATTTGAGACCTTGTGCAGAGTGGGCTTTGAGCGCGATGATGTTTTATGTAGATTTGAAGTCCTGACTACAAAATGTTTGTTTTTGAGCATTTTTCACGCTTCTGACGTCACAGACATATAAAGCCCGAAAAGCAGGGTAGAAACGTGGGACACTCCGTATTCCCCTCAATACCTTATGTGATTGTATTACTATTTGACTATAATTGTAACGACACTATTACAAGTAATATCATGCCAATTTTATATTTCGCAATAAAATGTTTCATACGAAATTGAAAGGGATGCACAAGAAATTCATCAAGAGACAAGATCTTGTCTCGGGCCAAGTACAAGTACGCGAGATTAGACCTTGTATCATTTCCGTAAAGAACGAACAGGTGATTTTGGGTTAACAATTCCTCCAAGAGTAAACGAACTGCCTCGCACACTCTGCAAAGTTTATAGTGCTTTAATGCGAGCTGTGCATCAATTTCAAAATACACGACATTTGCCATACTCGTAATATCTCATTTGCATATAGTTTAAAGAGAAATCAGAAAACCAATTCTGCACGAAGTAGAGATGAATTGCATCGGGTCCTTGTTCAACTCCAAGTTTTTACAGAGCATACTGGGCAAAACTATTTTAGAAGTCATGCCAATCAGAAACTTCACAGAAGTCCACGCATATATATTCCTTTGAGATTCGAGAGTTACCAAACAAATACCTACCGCTGTACAACGGTTTGATGATCTATATAGCCAAGCGTTAGACAAGTTCGAAGAAATGATATTGTTACGCGGCGGGCGAGTTTCTTGAATGCGATCGACGCGAGGTTGAATATCAGGTAGTTAATGCACGCTACTGCGTAAAAATACGATAATAAGCTTGAGAGAGATATCTCCATATGCTGTTAGGATTAAGGCTGAATCAAACTGTTACCGTTTTTAATCCTGAAAACATAAGTGTATTAATTTTCATCCCATTCGGATGAATATTTAATGATTCAGTTCGCGATATTGAGGCCGCCATTCTGTTTTTGAATAATCGCACACCGGATTGGTAATCAGCAAACCCAAAAGCATAAGTGTACCAATTTTCATGCAACTCGGATGATTCCCTGAATTATGGCCACGAAAAATATGCTTGCAATTATCCCAGGTGTCTCACCTTTAGCGAACTACCATATTTGGGAAAGCCTGCATACGGCTACATGGTTACTCTACGTCGCAACCGTTCGGGTAGACCCTGTATACCACCTAGGTTTAGGACTGTGAAACGTATACATTTGTATTATTCCCCCCCGATGTTTTACAATTAGTATCTCTAACTTCGGCTTATTCATGAGAAGAGAGTCGCTACGCCGTCAGTTCCTATAGTATTTCAACTTCGCCGTAGCTTACTCTTCCTATTGGAAGCAAACTGTATACAAAGTACGAACCTTTACTCGGACAGGATTCCAAGAATTCTAACAGAAATTATATCTGGAATCCGATTCAAGATGACTAAATTTCCGTGTAACTACTTCTCACAATCTTGCCACAAGCTTTGTTCAAAGAGAGAAGCAAGGACTGTTTTATCTCACTCGCGAAATGTATCTGTTTTGAAAAAGAATACAGTTCAAAGAGTATTGAAAGAATTTCTGACAAGGGGATATCGATATAACACGCGGATCTCTTGCGCCACACGCGTAAAGCAATGCAAAGACAGCGATGCAACGTATTCAATGTGCAACGAAACGTTGTTCCAATTTAAAAAATATACCGAATCAAGTTTTAGGATTTATTGGTAGTTAGAGTTGATTTAGTATAACAAGTATGCGTTTCGGCACACGTTCGAAGCCTTTCAAAATTCTGTAGTATTGCGAAGTTGAGAGTTTGAAGGATCTAGAGCAGACCTGGGCATCGGAAGACTTGCCACCTCTTTTCGACCGCTTTTACATGTTCGCTGGTGCGCGTGAAAGAACGAAAAGAAGGATAGCGCTTCAGCGATAAGAACATATAAAACAATCGCGCAAACGAACGTGTGACGGAGTTGTTGCCAGAGGTCGCCTAGGCGAGGAAATCCGAGATCCCGATTATGGCCAACGGACGCTCGTTTGAGCCTCTGTTGCTGAGACTTGATCTGACAGTTCGGAGAATCGTGTCAGTCGGTCGATTTTGGGGAAACTAGTATGTCACGGAAAAGGATGAGGAACTAACTTGTTGATGATGACTAACTTGTTTTCGCTGTAAGGATCGGGGGTAAAAAACTCTGACTTTTTAATCGTTATTCACAAATAAACAAACTATTCACAAATTTGTTTTTTCACAACATTCCAATTTTGAAACCACAAATACGTTAGGTACGCAATGATATATGGACAAATTACTATTGCGCGCTGAATGGAAAATGGTCAAGCTCTTTTGTATTCAGTATACATTCGTTTACAATTGAATGTGTCACGTTTAACATTTGATACGTTTATCATTACGAGTTCGTTAAAATATCACTCAACTAAAAATGTCATTTTAATTTTTATCCTAAGTAATCCAAATGAGTTGAGAAGACTTCATAATGATAGCCTAAAGTTAACTCCAGCGTTGAGTTTTCACTGGAATATTGTATTCTTGCGTACGTGTACTTGGCGAAGTCAAGACCTTGTCTCGTGATCTGAAGTTCTTAATAATGCTTCGTATTTTTCACCTGTTCATTATATTTGCGTACTACAGCGTGGTCATATTGCACGAAATTATATTACAACGATACGTATCGCTTACTCATAAAAACTTGGAACCTTTTCCTACGGTCCAAATGGATTAAATAGGAGTTTGATTTACAACTTATCGTTGACACTTTGAATGCGGAAAAACTGGCTGGTGGAATGACTTATTCGAATTTTCAATAGACCAGAAACTCATTTCTCTCCTGTTCTCTCTTAACCGTTGTATAGTACCTTCAAAATCCAATAAATCCGACCTCCAGTAATTAGAAACACTTGAGATAGGAAAGTAACCTTGTAAAATTCCCGTTTTCATGTTTGTCTTTCACTTTTTTTTTGCAGAACTTGAAGAACCAGATCATGACGACGAACGTTTGGGTGGAACAGGTAAGTCGTACCATATTATTTATTCAGATTGTCGACAATATTATAAACTTAACTTATTTAGAATCTACGCAACAAGCGTGTATAACAGAATATTTGAGCCATTTATTTGGAATGCCCAAAATCCGTTTGGCAATTTTTTGTTGTTGACTGTAGTAACATGTACAACTTAAAGCATCCTGTCATAAACAATATTTTTCGGTTAAACATGTTCAGAGTATACGGTAATTTTGGACACATACATTTTCGCAATTGTTTCAATAATTAAAAACATTACTTTGAAAATGGCCTAAGTCCATTATTGAAATGACCGAATGTATAACTTCTAAATTTGGTACTCACAATTTTCATGACGATAATGTTACACGTAGATTTGGTATATTGCATCAAAAGATTCCCAGGAAGTAGCTTCATGCATGTTGAAACATGTTAAAAGTCTAAGAAGTAAAAGACATATTATAGATTACAGTGACGCGTGTGGAAGGTAAAATAGGAACATTAAATTAACTTTAACATGGCTAATACTTGTCCAAACTGTTGAACATAATACGGAAATCATAGACCACAAATTACAACGGCAAAATACAAGGAAATGATAAACTTACTACGATATATACTACTGGGGCACCATGATTTCTTAAAGTCCGTCCCGGATACACAAAATGTAGATGAACACTAAATTGTTATGTAATTTATATAGTTGGAAGATTTTCTGAATTGCATGAACTGTGTTTTTGGTGTCTTATAAAGAAATATAAAATAAATTGAGTGTTGTTTTTTCAACTCGAAGCATTTTCAATTATGTTGAATGGACTTGGTTTTTTTTAAATTATATAACAGATCTAGTTGTTAACTTTTAATTTGGAAAATACTCATAGGGATTATTGAAACTTTAGAAACACGGTTAACAGCGTAAAAAGGTTACTTGTGGCGGTAGAACGTAAGTGACGAGCCGTGGCAAACGTGTTTTTTACATGTTCGGAAAATCATGATCTTTGACTGGTGAAAATAAACATACGCTAGGATCGATCAACGTTCAGAAAGAAATAATCTTTAAATCTTACCTGCACACAAGTTATAAATTGCTAGGAAAGGGCAGGAAACCGAGGGGTATTTAGACGAGAATGAAGACGATAGTCCACGTCTGGACAGTGATAAGCACAGCAGGGGATATGTATGACGGTAACATTAGCGGGGGTTATCTCTGTAACTATTTATTGATGTACTCGGTAATGCTATATTTTTTAAACAAAATAAAATTAGCTTTAGGAAGCTATGTCGAAAGTTTATAACGCTCTTGGAAAGTTATACATACAGACTCTTGTAGTAGGTAAAGTAAATTGGCTATACATCCACATTCAGAAGTCTCTAGTCGCTACTCCCACCTAATTTCTACTCAGTTTTTTTGAGGAAATAAATAGTTCCTTACAGAGGGTTTACAGAAGCATGACATACCAATCGAGTTTGTAATAGATAACACTAATCTATATCCAACACATTATACATTAATATCTAACTCATGATATAATCTCTTTTCCGCGTGCGAATCTTTCCATTATCTTTGCGCAAATCCCACGCGGGCAGTTAACGAACCGTGATACTCGTTCCGGACTTTGTATGCGCAGAAGGATCTGGTGGGAGCGAAGGAAACTGCGGACCTTCAGCCTCCGCTCGACAACCGAAATTGTACGTGGGCAAGTTGCCCCGGGGCGAAAACGATTGCAAAGGCGTCGTCCGCCCGGTGAACCGCGGTTTCCTTTCCTAATGGTCGATGCGACTGTGTGTACTACACGGCAAACGTAAAACGGGGGAGAACCTGTGGAGAAAAGGAAAGAGAGAAATCTAACCAGTGAGCATCACTTTAACCGGCAGAATCTCTCTCCTTTCGGTGAAGCGTGCAAAGGTTTGGAATTTCAAAGCAGGTGAATTTCATTTCGTGCTTGTTGACGACGAAATCCGAATCGCGAAATGGTAGTTGATCTTTATGGACCCGTCGCCACCCTCGTGAACCACGCCTCGTATCTTAGATCGAACTTTCTACGCCTGCGGCACTTCAACCCCTTGACATTTTTCGCTTTTCATTCTCTTTCGGTTTTTCCTCTGATTACTTCGTACCAAATCCGTTTGATTCTCAGACTTCTTCGTTGTTTTTCAGAGTATTGAATGTCGCACTGACTCCAAACGTAATTTCTCATTAGCAACATCTAATCGAAGTTGGTTATATTTCTCTTTATTGGTGCTGCTTCCACCGAGGTAATTCAAAAAATATAAAAAGTAATCAAAATGCAAATACGCGGGCCACATACAGCACAAGTCTGTCTATAACAATTAACTAATGTAATTAATAAATCTTCTGGCTGCGTATTAAATGAAAGCGTAGCGTATCATCAAAAAGTTCCTGGGCTAATGCTGTGAAAACGGAACCAATTACACTATCTGTGTTTCGTCGACGGCATTATGTAGCGTAAACCTTTCTGAGTTCACCAAAATTTTTTTACAAACTTTAAAGCGTTATCTCTGTTCAGCAGCAAATGGTGACAGTATTCGTGAACAGCGGGTTTGACCCCCTTGCCACCGTGGACGCGTTATTGTGGATTAAATCTCGACCATACGATAAAATTATATTTTTATCTAAACAGTTACTTAAACACTTGTTTCTTATAATTTTGGAAGAACAGGAACCATCTGGAAATAAAATAATACGTTCAACGTTATATTTAAGAAATATTGAATTTCATTTACCGAATCTGTTGTATTGCACTTGTATCGCAGAAAAATCGGTGAAGAAAGCAGATGGCAGTACCCGTTACAGAAATTGTTTTCCAATACAGTTTACGTGCTGTATTCCATTCTACCAAGCACTCGAAAATTTTATCTTTACTTTTGTTCTGCAGGACTCCTGAGCACATCTGTGTACACTACACAAGTATTACAAAACTGCAGCGTGAAAATTGCCTTCGGGATGTTTAGATACAGATAGCAAGCACGTGGAGAGAGTTTTCGTTTTCCGTCTTAGCCTTTGTAACTGCAAAGGGATGTAAATCGGTGTCGTATTCTTAATCGACCCGCCTTTGGTTCATAAACTGGTCTACCCGGCTGCTTGTATTTAGCTTAAGTCCTCGGTAATACGAAGATAATCGCGACAACCATAGTCCTCAATACGATTCCACGATTTATGTATGACTGGAATACTGGATTCTTGGATGACCTTGGAAATGTTCGTTCACTATTCGTTAGTATTATATCTGAAGTGTTCCTAAATATTACTTATAGGGGAACATTTTCATATGCAACGAACCGATTTAATCAGAGTCAATACTTATAAAACATCCGATGCAAAAATACATATTCGCTGTATAGTTACAAGAACGATTCTTGCAGAAAGCGTTCCATATACGAGTATGTAAAAGAGATGCCCTCCTTCGACGTTTTTTTTCCTGTCTGACGCGAAAACTCATTAACCCTAGAACTTTGGGGGCCGGGTATCCTTCAACTCACAATATAGAAAATGAATCACGACTATGTCTTACAATTCCTTTTGTCGGTTGTATAGAGAAAATTGGTAGTATCAGTTCCATCGATACTTCCAAAAGCAGTGTAACCATGCACAGTCATCGATCAGCAGTGGAAGTGGTGGGATCTTTCTATTCTGCAACAAACTTGGATTCGATTTAATCATACGTGTCACGTAAAGTGGGCTCTTCGAACAGTGACAAATCATTGAGACATTAAGCGTTGCCAATTGACACAGTGCGACAATTCCTTTACTGATACCAAATCATTCTTTTCCGCTTAATGACTGTCTAACACCGAACAAACGACGATCTTTTTGGCTTTCGGAGAAGCAAGGAGTCAGATTTCTGTAAAATCGGCAAGATTTATTCTAGCATTGTGTCATTGTAGCAGGGACTGCCGCATTTCGCGCTTCCAAACGCCTTCAAAAACGATTATCAACTTTGTCACGAAACAAGCCGCCGATCCTAACTTTGCCAAGCTTCTCCTATTCTTCCGAATATGTTTCCCTTTTCATCTTTTACCCGTTAGCTTTCTATGCGGATTTACTTGAAAAGACCCTCAATGACGGGCGGACGACGACATCCTTCCCGCAGAAACAGCCGTAGTCAGTCAAATTTTCTTCGATCAGGGCGCAGTCTTTCCTGTGAAGTTGGACACGTTGATTTAAGCAAGTACGTTTGGACTCAAAAGTTCCTGAACACTCTGAAGTTTGGTACAGGGTGTTCGAACGGGTGATCTTACATTGTTCTACGAGTGGCCGATAAATTTTAACCTCCGGCACACTTTCGGCCTACATATCAACGAATTACTTCCGCAATTATTCGTAACGTTACGTGTAGCAAAGAAAAACCGGTACAGAAAAAAATAAGCAACGAGGGCGTTCATTGTCTTGCTTTAAGTTATCAAAAAAAAATATGGTTCCGCTATCAACATGAAATCGGGCTATATGTCTACGCGAAATCCAGAAAGTTTTCAAAGACTAATACAATGCAGACAGATTTATCGATCAGCTGGTAATACCCTTTTCAATCTTCTGACGATGCAGCAATATAACAACGGGTCTTATTTATTCGCGCGTTACACCATTGTTGCGAAAAGATGCAGTTTCTTTTCTATTCCCAACTGAGCAAGCGATTGTCAGACGCGGAACATGCGACAGACTCGACAGAGGAATAAGCTGGCAGCGTTCGTCGTGCCAAGTTTCTCTTGCCTTTTGTGGCCTCGAATTTCTTTTCTCGAAACCCCTCTTACGTCTTCTTTCAGAAATCCATCGACAAATCCTTCTAACTCCTCGCGAAGGGAAGCGCGCTATGTTGGAGAAATATGCACAGATTTTCCGGCGTACTTGAATTTAGGGGGTTGAGAAATCCACTACGATTCTGCCTATTTTCAACCGATTGCAATTTTTAGCTTTCGTCTCGAGAATTAACCCCTTCGCCTATAACCACGAGTCTGACTCGTGGTAAAGAATTTGGGCTATAAGCGAAAACCACGAGTCTTACTCGTGGTAAAGAATTTGTGACATAAGCGAAAACCACGAGTCAGACTCGTGGTGAGGAATTGCATAATGGTGGAGATGAATAAAATGCCCCGTATTATTATTTGAACCAGCGATTGGAGTTACTTTACATCGAGTATATTTACAAATTTACGTATTAATTTACAAATTCCTAGTAATTCATTATGCACTTTGAAATAATAAATTGTTTTTTTTTTTCAATCTTGCGCCAGTTCGGGTACATGGCTAAACATGTGCTGAATGGCACGGCGCGTAACCGAACTTCTTGTTTACTATGGCTCACGCGATCGGCAGATACCGTGTAGGAAAAGGGGTTAAGTTGGCTAAACGCTCTTTTCATTTATCATTTTCGATTCGTTCAATTATACTATGTATATTGCATTACGCAAATACAGTGTGTGCTCTGTAATCGCACATAAGCTTAATCCTATTCGTAAATAAGCTTACCGTCAGGTCACTTTACCGAACGTGCACTTCACTGCGCGGTCACTAGCACCGATAACTCGTAATAAAACATTTCCAGTCCCGGCAACTATCTACCTCTACTGTCGCCGTTCATCTTCTATAAGAGTTTTCTGATTGGTTTCCGATTTCATTAATATTTCGTTAACCAAGGTTCCTCGTACATTTTCAACAAGGATTACTCTGCCTATTTTTTGAATTATTGTAAATCACGAGACAAGGCGCAGTCAAGCATGAATGAAACGATCATACAGATTTTCGGATTGCCTAATTCCTTGAAAATGTTAGAACGTCAAACACAGTCGAAATATGAATCACAACACTTCTTTTTCAAGTATCCCAAGATGGTTCAACGGGACATTCATACATGTGCAACTTCCACCTAAGCACGTGATTTGTATACTTTCCGTATAAATATAGCTTGATTAATAAATTATTTATTCCTAATTGCCAGTGTCCGACTCGTTGACCGGGAATACAACAACGGTATGGTGATGAACGGGTAGGGTAAACGATTAAAGAATGCTCCAACAACAATGAAATTCTTAAAGCTTGGATGCGTCGTTTGGAATCCAGTAACCTTGCCTTTAATTCAATAATATCGTGCAACTCTAGGATTGCTCGCTTCAAAACGGAAAAGACATAGAACACTTTTATTATCGTCGTCCAGTGATAATTCGATTTTTACGGAGACTGTTACTTAACGAATCGAAAAAGGGACTTTCTCCGTCTTCCTCTATCTTTGTTCTATTTACTCAAGTAAGTCGAACAAAAATGACTTTCTGTGCTTTGCCCATCATTCCACCGTACCTTCCACTCCTTGTTAATGCACGGAAAAAGGAACCGGAAACTTTGTTGCGCCCATTTCCACCGTGATGTCTAGTGATACTGGTGGATAGAATGGAAGTCTAGGAAGAAGATGCGACGGGAAAGAAACGAAATAAGAAGTCTGCACGAGAAAAGGCTCCTGTAGACTGAGACTGCACCTCCGACGTAATTGCTTTTCCTCCGACTTAATCGTTTCATCTCATTCGAGCGCGCGAGCTGTTACTCTGAAAAGTGAATCTCTGAAACAAGATTTCATCTTTTCCTATCCGGATGCCGATCGCGAATGAACTTTTAAAAAGATAATTACCCGTCCCCTACCGATTTGTGACCCTAAAAATATGGTTATTACGGTAGAAATCGAATGGCATACATATGTACGGCAGTTGTTTAATCGGCGCTTACTTTTTATATCATTGTAATATGTTGTGCGTAAAATATACAGCAGGGCTGTCTAACTCCTGCACGCCGTCCAGGTGCGTGCAGGCATGAGTCGTCAGCCCACTCTGGGTTTACCCCCACCATGGCTACCGGTGCGTTTGTAAGAGTGAGACAGGTATAGCGCTGTTCTACTTTTCGTTCGTACGACTTGCGAGTGGGGGTACCGAAACCGCGTGAGGAGAGTGCGTTTCCCCACGGTTAGATAGGCCTGATATACAGGGCGTCCCATAAATGTCGCAAGACCGGTAAAGGTGATATACCTGAGGTACTTTCGAGCAGGTTTTTCCTTATCAAAAAGCGGGTAAGCTTTTAAGTTAACCAGATATTAACGAAAAACAGGAGCCAATCAGAGTGCTTGCATAGGGGACAAGTCACAGCAGAAGCGATTGGCAGTTTAGTGGTACAAGCTGTCGGTATATACAATGACCCACAAGGATGCCTTCTCGGTTTCAAAAACGACCACCATTACGCGCAACGTGGCAGTTTTTACAACCGGGAAGGCATCCTTGTGGGTCATTGTACCCAAGCGAGTGCGTTGATCATAAATAAGCCCCTTGCGAGGGTCCTACGGAAAAGATATTCTTACGAAAACTTTTGGAGGCGCGATCGTATAAACACAGTCAGGAATAGAACATAGTCCACATTAAGAAACAAATTCACCTACGTTTATCGATAAATTAAAATAAGCTCATCTGTTCGCCTAAAAATTCACTTGTCGCTCGAATACGCTTGTCATTATGTCACTGGTTCATCGTGCCGATCTTTTTGTTAGACATACATATGGCAGAGTTGGGCGCAACGCACAGCTAATTGCAGATATACGCGTATCCCCGAAGGTCAAGCGACGTACCGACAATGTACCGATTCGATAACATAACGTCGGTAAATTTCTATTTAAACACGAAACTTCTTAAGGGGGGAGTACCCTTTAATTTTTGAATTCAAGATATGTTCAAGATTACACTGTTAAATATTTATGAAGAAATTCGAAGTATTTCCGAACTTACGAAGATTTTAACGGATCAGGCACGTGGAGCGCTCGTACCGTTCGAAACTTTGGACGAGTTTTTCTCCGAAACTTTTTTCCCTTGGTTGACACGGTATCTCTGAAACTAATAGAGCGATTTTTTCGAATTTTGATGGATTATTCAGCGCCTGTCTGGCTATCGCCTAAACTAAATTAAATTAAATTAAACTAAATTAAAACTAGAATTCAAGTTCTAAAATCATTTTTCGTAAAGTAGAGCGTGTATAACGGAAAAAAATTTGCTTTTCCTTTTTCTAATGAGTCTATAATTTATTAACACCATAATTTTCAAATGAAAAAGTCATTGCTAGTTCAGGCGATAGCCACATACATAGTTGCTGAATAATCTATCAAAATTTGAAGTCGATAGGACTATTAGTTTCAGAGATATATTAACCAAGTGAAAAAAAGTTTTGGAGAGAAACGCGTCTGAAGTTTCGGGCCGTACGAGCATATCACGGTGTCTGATCCGGTAAAATCTTCATAACTCCGAAAATACTTCGAATTTTTCGTATCTTGCGATTACGGAATACGTAAAATAAACACAAAATGGACAACCGTAACTAATTGCACAATTTAAACTAATCGATTTCAATTGTAATTACATTTCATTTTACAACGAATATAATCCATGACATAGACGATTTTAGACTTTACAGCTGTTTTTTTCGAGATGCGTGACAATCAATTTCTTCAAGAAGAAATTCTTATTTACAAGAAACAATTTCTTTTAATGTACCAGTACCATTTCAATTATTGAATGTAAAGTGTTGCAGCTTCCTTTCATTATAAAACTCATGTTGTATTTTTTGCTTGCAGGAGTGGAATGACTACAAGCTGAAGTGGAACCCGGACGATTATGGTGGTGTTGATACCTTACACGTACCATCGGAACATATATGGTTGCCTGACATTGTGCTTTACAACAAGTGAGTTAAACAAAATTTCTAACTAAACGTCATTCGTGAAAGAAAATTTTACGATAGGTATTCTTAAACTTTAATCAATTATCCAACATCTTACGACCCCTTTTAATTAGTACAAAACAACGAGCGTATAATAGCTGAATACTTCGCGGTCAATAATTTCAGCAATTACGGTAATAATCCTAATTTTACAATTTTCTAACTCTTTCATTAGCCATGATATACTGCAGAAATTAACATATTCGAGACCGATGACCTAGCATATGGGTCATGTAAGACCTCGCGCATTTACCCAACGACCATGGTATGGAAACTAGGAAAATTAGATCGCGATTGAATTTGAGTTGTGAATCCTCGCACGCTATTACTTTCGAAATAAAACTCATTTTTCTTTCGTATCACGAATTAATGTACGTGTCAGTGTACATAAACCGTTGATAACATAGTTCTATGAAAACACATTAGGGAGCTTAAATTGTACCGTCACCCTTTCCGGTAATAAAAATGTCCAAATAATCCGTACGAGACCTTTCGAACGACTATCCACGTTTACTCTAACCTTTTCTTTTGGATCTTCTTTTCCTTATCCTTTCCCATTGGACCCCTATATCCCGGTGCAGTTACGCGAATCGTATCGCCCGTCGTCTTGGTCCGGTCATACCTCATAGGATTTTAGTGCACAGTGCAAAGGGATGTATCTCATAACGTACCACGAAATATTCTTCCCTGGAACGTGACATTTTCACCACTATCCACTAAGACCATTTTGGAAATCCATGGTAAGAAGCAGGCACATACGTCGCACGTATATGCGCCACCAGCAGTTCTCAATTGCCGTGTCGTCGCAAGCTAGGGCGCTGCGCGTAACTTTAAATGCTACGATCGGGAAAAATTTAATATTAAGAGCGACAATCGATCTTGAACTCTACGTGTCGCAGTTTAGAACGATACAACATAAGTCATTGAACCGCACTTCAATTTCGTTTCTTCAAACTTTAATAAGCCTCGAAAAATTGCGTTCTGTATATAGGTGTATCGTCCTCGTTCAAACGTATTGCCACGGGTAGAAGGTTGAGAAGCTCTGTCCTAGGCAACCAACGCTGAGAAATAGGATGTACTCTAGCGTGTGGGCGATACTTTTACGAGGAGTAGAGCCGCGCTGCCGACCTCGACATAGCCGTTCGTTTAACAACGATGGCTTATACTTATGCTCAACTTCATCACATAAATGTGACGATAACGCAGCCCCTGGTACCTCTTCGTGACTTTCCGACGACGATCCGAATTTTGATCGTAAAGCGAGAGCAATCGATTCAGATCGAGACGCAGTCCCGATTGATTTTCTTACGCAATTTACTGCGTGTACGAAGAGAGTATTTGTGTTATGTTCGTCGGTCATAAGAACTTTGTTCTGATTGATGAATTTGATATGAAGGTATCGCGTCGGGCAATTGGTCTGTCAAGACTGTTAGATGTATATGTACGTAGGTATGTACGAAATCTCGTTTTTCGACGAGAAGTCGTAGAAATTTTACATATTCGGTACAGTGGGGTTCAGAATTGCTCCGGACAGGACGAAGAAATTTCGCATATTCGATACAGTGGCATTCAGCTTTGCTCATGTAAAATTTTTTTGAATATATAATAAGAACGTTATGCTAATCATGGTAACTAGTTTAATATTAGGTCACAAACGCGAAAAGAATATAATAATAAAAACTAATTTGATTGTAGATAGTGTAGCAGAATAATTAAAGGGCGAAACGTTACGTTTTGTTGAAAGTATTGTAGAAAAAATATCATGTAATTTTAACGTAATATGTCAATTTTAACTTCAGTCCAACTGTTCGAAAATTTAAAAAACGCATACATAGAAATGATCCAGAAGTAGAGATGCAAAGTTCTTTTTTAGTCTTCGATATTATCGAAATTGATAATAACAAAAATATTGATACATCAGTATGGATACTCTAATCCAAGTCTACACAACTGTGTCTTCTAAACTGGTCATAGCGGCAATGGGGTGCGGTGCGGCGACTCGAACTCCCCAGTTTACATTAGCCCTTTGAAGGGGCGCGCTGCAACTCAGAGCCATCAGATTACGACGCGTTATACTAGCAGTATGTCACTGGAGCTCGCTGGCGCACATTGCCCGCAGCATAAACACCGTTAGTGTATCCACGCAGAATGCTCGCTTCGGAATAAAATATAAGTAACGAAACATGGCGTTGGTGATAAAATACACTTAACGTACATCAATTTTATTGGCGGTATACTTAAGTGTTTCGTATATGTATACATATATTGATGGATCTGGGAAAACGTATACAGTTGTACCTCGGTACACACCCACTATGGAATAAGCCCTACATGATATACATCCTCTTTGGATGCGACACATTTTATTTGGTATATGACCTTTGTTTGCAATACAACACGCGTGCGTAAAATGGTGCGAGCTTACGTTCTATAATTTGTTTTGCAACGATTTTAGGATATTTTTTTTTCGTCTACAGTAGAAACTTCATTGCCTATACTCTATACCTTTAGTCGAGATATAGAAAATAACGGAAACGACCAGCAACGTCATATTTCCGAAACATTCTAACATCGTAACTCACCTAACATCGGAAAATGGGGGGGGGGGGGGCAGCTGGGGTGATTCTAAATAACTGTTTCCTTAACCAAAATATTGATCGCGCCCTCATTCTTGAATTATTAACGAAATGCCTGGGCTAATCGGGCCACGTTTAAAGCGCCCACTCGAAGTGAGAGCGTGGCTCCGAATCGCGTTGGAGCGCGAGCGTGAACAAACGTAGTGGCACAGTGTGGGTATCGAGGGAAGCGTTTTCAAATAAACTAATAAATCATTCAATAACTGTGTTCAATACATATACTCGTTATGCGAAAGGAGTGAAGGGTTGTAGTGTTTGTGAAAAAAATGGTTTTCTTAACGGCACGGTTTCAGGTGGATAAATTATGTTTTAATAAAAACGATTTGGATAACTAATGCTGGAAAAACACTGCTAGACTTATCTATTTGTCCGCGAATTAACCTGTTTCGATGGCGGTAGATTGCTGGCACTGGGTCACAGTACCGATTTTCACTTTTCAAGAGAATCTCAAGAACATCAACAGCTTACGGCCGGGTCGGTGAACTCACTTCGCACTGGCAAGCACTACGAACTGAACTTGTGTAATTTATGGCAGGGCTCACAGTTGATCACAGGGACGCGGACACGACCGTGAATCAAGCGGCGATCGGGTCACTTTAATGAAGGTGCATTTCATAACGCGAACACTATCACCGATAACTTGTAATAAAACAATTATGTAGAGGATCGTAATTGAATCCAAGGTAGAGAAATGGGTAGCCGTGAAATGAGGCAATTGTTATGCAGGACAGTGCTGGTTCCACGAGTCATTCTACCGGAACGCAAAATGCCAAACGTCTTCGATCGTATTCTTGCATTTGTCGTAGCATCGGCAAAATAACGCCGATTAACAACATTTGTAAAAGTAAAAAAACGTATTTGGATAACTAATGTTAAAAAAACGATATAATGGATATTATATTTTCATATCTTAATATGGTATAATTTAATATTTTTAATATTTAATTTAATATTTAGTATTTTAATATGGTATAATAGATTTAAAAATTGATTAGTTGAATATATTCATTTTTTTATTAGATTTAATAATTTCGAAATTAGTTCCTTAAACTCGTATTCGTAATCACTCCTTCCAGCGATAAGTACAAGCGGTTTCGTCCCTGGTAAAGTTGAGTTTCTCACTGACCATAAACGAAACTGACGGTCAAGCGGCAGGAATCGGAGTGAAAGGTAAATTGGCTAGTCTATTGACCCGCTCCATCCCCGTAATGCTGCGATAGGCCATGAATAGCATTTCCCTGCGTCGATTGCGCTTCTCACTCGCCGATTACGTAACAGATGTATTGATTAATTTGCCCAGAAAATTAAATTTTTGAATATTGCTTGATTAGCTCGAAAATACCCGTTCGTTCTTTTCTGAAAATATACAAGGTCAGGTTCTCGCGTACTTGTTCTTGGCCCGAGACAAAACCTTGTCTGTAGACATTGTATCAATGATTACAACTATGACAGTAACAACTAATCAATTTGAGTTCTTATACAAGGTGAGCTAAATGTCATAATTTAGCATGAAAGAATCAGTCGATAGTACAGAACAGATGTACGTGCAATTTTATTGTTGGAAGATGTCGAATTTACACATGAAAGTACCATTACAGCTTTAAGTTTGCCAACTACGAGCATAGACAAATTCTTTTTCTAAAATGTTATATCTAGTATCATTAATTATTAGTAGGCTCTTGATGTATACGTAAAATACATTATTTTATTTTATTTTATTTTACACGTACAAGATATTATACGCATACAACACGCATACTTGTCCCATTTGTTTCATAAAATTCATTTAAAGTTAGTATAAAAATAATGAATTTTGCATAAATATTCAGAGTCTAGTCATTAGAAACAAAAATTTACGCCACGGTTGAACATTCGTGGATTAACTCTTATTTCCGACAGCAATTTATATGTTTCTGTATGTAAACTTACCATCATCTAAATAAAAGTGTTTGCCAAGCAGAAGGAATTCCCTAAAAAGAAAGTTTTCTGCTGAAACTTTAACGGCAAAACTTCTAAGTAAACGAAAAGTTTTTTTCCCGAACATTCGTACGAAAGTTTCTCACCAAGACTCAATCTAAATACTACAGGTATTCGCCCCGTGAAGTCGGTAAATAAAAAAATTGAATGTTAATCATTGACAATTTGAATATTCTACAATGTTAAGTTGGTACTTACCGTAATGGACAGAAGAATTTTCTAGAACGCTGTTTTCAAAGCACTCGTCCACTGTTTTCACGGTTCCCCGTCGCTTAGGAATGCCATGACATAAGCATTTCCAAGTATCACTATGCCCGGTTGGAAACCCTGAGCCATGCGTTACGTCTCCATGCAGATCACTCTCGTCACAACCGCATTCTAGCACACTCCCTCAACCCCTTCATAACTTCCCAATAAAAGACTATTTTACAGTACTCCTCTGTTATCATATGAAGGCTGTTGTATAACTCTAGCGCAAACCGCGAGTGACTTCAACGACGGGTGACAATAAACACACAGACAATAAGCGAACTACAGGGGTATGAGGGGAATAGTGTCGCAAGGCCCCCATATTTTGAGGCATACGTACCCGCTACTCAGTCAAGTGGTTCACAGGAATTAGATCGGTTATTCTAACTTAAAAAGAATGACAAATAAGGTTATTCCACCTTTGATAATTGTCGTAGTCAATTAACCTCTGTTTTATTCTTCAGGGTTTTTGTTACTAATCGCTGTTTTCATTTCAGGAGTTTTTATTTTCAGATTATAAGACCTCCTATTGGGGCACAGTAGACGGAAGGATGGTGGGTAAAAAAAAAGAGTAACCTCGCTTTTGTTCTTTCCAACCTGAACGAATAAAAATTCAAGGGTAAGGTGTCGGATAAAACGACCAGAAAACTGGAAGTAAAACCGTAAAGGTACATAATTCAGCTGCTAAAGAAATTCGTATTCCTGTGGGACGAAAAGTAAAGATCTTACAATGTTCAATCTATCATTACTAAAGTTAAAACCTGCTATTACGGTCGTAATTAGCATTTTCCTTCGTAGCACTCCCGTTGGATTTCAGGATTGGAACCTGTGCACAACACTACTTTAGTTAGTACTAAACCGTAGAGTTTATTTTCGAGTTCCGAACTTCTCACTAAAGAATACTGCCGGCTGGTTTCTACGAGCCGGTTTCTCGTAACACGAAATCCAACTTATTCTAAAACCCATGCTTTAAGATAATATATAATTAGTAAGGGATAATTGTTAAAGGGAGCGGAAGGAAGATTATGTTGAGTGAAGATTTTTGAGTAAAAGCGGATAGTTCGGAGTATAGGACCTTGCCGCGTCACTAACCTCGTTTTTTGGACTATGGATAGGGCTGTCATCCGTTCGGGTTTCCCCGGATTTGCCCTAGTTTGGTGGGCGTCCGGAAAGCGTCCGGACGAGGTTGTCTGTTCATTCCGGATTTTAAAACTTCAGAAACAGATTGAATAAAAATGTAGTTTTGGTGTGGTGTACCGCGTACAGCGTCTACGTGCAATATTACCTAATAATAATAATAATACCCTCGTCTTGCAGTTACTTCTCTCGTCGACCGACCGAAAAAATTTGAAATTATTTAATTAGAGTAAGAAGAAACGCTTTCCGGTAAAAATATTCGGATCTCAAGCTCGAAAATCCGGGGTTTTCGAACCCCTTGTCTTGGGTTAATGATTCTGCAGATGGCGGTCCTAACTATGGTACACCACAGCAACGTTATTTTCGCTAGAACGTCTTACAAATAACGTTATCGGATGGTTGGTCATCCAACAATCGCTTGTGAAAAAAGAAAAATATTTCAGTGTCACGTATACGTAATACGAATCATTTTACCGTTTGTTACTGCCTTAAAGTTACAAGAGTACCGTTTCAAATATTTTAGCAAAAATGCAGTAGGAATCGTAAAATTGACGTAAAAAGGGTTTTCGTTCTATCCGGAGTATCGAGAGAAAAGGATTTTCGTGGAAAATGATCCAATACCGGATGAATAAGTGTAGCACTGTACCGTATATTGGAACGAAACAGAATCCAATAAAGCTGCCGAAGTGTCGGTGCAATCAATGATGTAAATGTGCGCCAGTATAAAGAACCAACAGGAGCACAAAGTGCTTGGCATACGGAGTTTTTCTCTGCGTGCATACTTAATCATTTTCGATTTATCGTGACGTATATATAACAACTATCAGTCCGACATAAAAGGGTTAGAAAAAAAAAGAAATTCCATGAAAAGGTAATTGAAATTCCTGGGAGTAGCGCAGACACAGTTTCGCGTATGGAGATAGAACGGCCGTTCGTATAATCACCGAGTTGAATGAACAGCCGTCTGGAAGTTTAAGGCAAATGTAGGAGACCTATTTTACATAAAATGAATATGTGCGGGAAAACCTTCCTTTGAACGCGTAATTAATTGTTTTAGATTTACTAATCAAGGAAGAAATGGTTGCAGTAATGCTAATTTCGATCATGTATGTACCGTAAGCCTTCACGCATTCCGAACCCCAAATGTCGGAACGTTTTGTCATCCCGACAAAGTGTCTTTTTCAGCATATGCTTTCTTCCATTTCATATACTGTTTGTATGCAATACATACTGCCATTTGCAACGAACAAAACTGAGGCTCCGTTTTCGTGGAGGTACATAATACGTGTATCGCAATACTCGTATGACATACACGTTCGGGAATAAAATAAGGATATCTTCTTCTCCCAAATGCATGTTTTCAATAAAATTTGTTCGAAAAAATGGTTTTGTCACTTTCGTTTTTATACAGAATGTTCCGCAAATTCTAAGCAGGTTTTTCCTAATCGAAACAGATAAGTGTTAATAAAAATCGAGAGCTAATCACAGAGTTTGTGAAGGAGATGAGGCGTCAGCGCCAAGCTGTGGGCATGTATCGAAGTGATTGTGTTAATAATAACTATCCTTTCGATTTTGTCTATATATTGGAGGTACCAAAATGAAATGTATTATTTTACATAGTAACGTTTGAGCTCAGTTTGTGACCAGACGCACATTTATGCACAACCACGTACTCTTAAAGCCCTTTCCGAAATTATAACGCAGAAAATGCAAAGGGTTCTGCGTACTATGCTTAAACTGAATATAGTCACTTTCCCCACCCGTATAAAAAAATGCCTCGTCAAAAATGGACGTCGCTTTAACTGATGAAATTTTTCGCAGCTGATTTTTTCTTATTTTTCGACGTGTATTCTGTAATGGCAATGCATCGGCTATGTATTAAAACAATAAATTTAAAATACGATCAGAAATAAGTGTGTGACAGTCTTTTCAAAAACATCATACATCTCTGCCGGACCCCGTAGTTGCCGAAATAGCACTGTCATCGTTCAACTTTGAAGAGTAGCTTCAGCCCTTAAAAGTGGATTTTGGGCGGAAAATTGATACGTGCCGCTTATTTGATACTTTTGGTAATATAACAACCAACAATTATTCATGTTGCAATTTTTGGAAAGTTATTTTTCTATATTAACAAATCGATAAGAGCTACGTAGAATTCCAAAACAATTACATGTTACTTGAGCAAGTAACATGCAAAATAGTAATGTAGTTAGCGAAATGGTAAAGATGACACAAGTGTCCAGAATATCTCATATTCCACGACAAACGCAGCCACGCATCGCTTCATCGTTGATTGTTTCTTACGCTTTAAAAGCTTCTCGAATAGCACGACGTCAGAGATTTTGCTCTTCGTCTGTATCGCTCTTGAAGCAAAAGTAGGTTTTACTACAAACTAATCAAAATTCAAGTGAGCGAAGAGTCTGCGTCGAGAATAATAAAACACAGTTACCTCGTGGAAAGAGACAGGGACTGTCCGATACCGGCAGCAAAGTCTCAGTGCAATCAGCGAGGTAAATAGGCGTCCGTACAGAGGGGTAGCAGGGAGTTGGCCAAAAGGGTTGGTCGTCGGTACAATGACCCTGCACGGATGTGCGGGCACAAGTGAGAGCGAGCCGGAAAATGCAAAGTTAAAATATGCAGAGAACGTACGTGAGCTGGAATCTCGTTACTCCATTATCGCCGGATTACTGCACTTGCAGCCCATCCCAGACGCACCGCGGTAATCCATTCGTGCCGCGAAAATGCAACGTGCGAGCGTAACGAAGTAACGACTAGCCTCACAGTAATCGTACGGTTTGGCGGACGCGGTCGCGAGATAGCTTCGAAATACAAATTGGCTGTTACACGTAACGTTGTAACTCGGCAACGTTGGCGCCATGGGTAAAAAACTTATTATATTTACTTACCCTCGGCCTCTGCTCCCGCAAAGAAGAAAGGCGTTGAACTCTGGGGCGGAGTACATGGCGTACGCGTCCATTGCACTGACTACGGTTACAGGCAGTTTTACCGTCATTCACCAAAATGATTATAAGTATTGAAAATTATAATACGCAATGTTTATTGACTTGTAGTATCATTATTAACTACAGACCTGCAGTACTTTCTCTTTGAAAATTTAACAGAATCACTCAAGATTTAAGATGTGTTGATGACAAATATGGATACCGGTACTAAAAAAGTAAAAAGTTAACAAACTTGTATAGTTTATTATTAGATTTATATTTTTTCTAGCCGCAATAAATAAAAATTATCTTCCTGAATAAAATTGGTGTCAAATATTAAAGGACTAAATGAGTAATGCAATTCAACATCAAACGTTTTTGTTCCTAATTAAAATCCGCACCAGAATCTGCATCGATGCATTTTGTTCCAAAAGGACAAAAAGTACAAAGGTTATGTTTCTTGTAATATACGTATAAATGACGTACCAAAATAAAAATACTTGGAGATACGATTCTGAAGTTTTATTTTACAATGTCTTTAAATATGATCGTTTATGATTAGGTCGTTTATGATCGTTTATGACAACTGCTTTATGATTAGGTGATACAGTTTAGGTGATATACTTTTACATCCGAATCACTGGCTTCTAATTTTATCGGGGTACGGGTAGCATTGATCCGTAACGAAGTTCGTGCAGTATTCTCTAAATACTCGTGCTGCAATACCGCACGAACGTTTTGGATCATCTACAGTATCGACGACTTTTATGATAAACTGAAATGCACATGTTAAATATTGTCAAATATATTTTTGTTACATTCTGCGCCACTGATCTCATTGCCCCTGCAGTGGATGCATCATTCGTCGAACCTATCCTAACCTAGCTCGTGGTTCACACATTTTAAGTTTTAAACCTCAAATATTTAGAATCAGTGGCGATTGCAGTAGCGGTTAGTACTGCCATAAGTATAACTTTAAATGTTCGCGACCCGATCCGCTTTAAATCTTGCTAGACGCCTGTGAAGGATGAAATTGGGTGATACACTTTATGACGACCTATTTCATTAATGTTGAAACAATTTGTCGACAGAGTAACGCGACGTTTGATTTTATAAAGTACGCTACCGCAAGAAGGGTGTTTTGTACACACTATAAGAAAAAAGGAGACAGAAGTGAACAACGCGACACGTTAGATAAAATGTGTAAAGTGAGATGAGGTACCAATTAAAAATGATATATTTATTACATATATATTTCCGTTATTTATTATTAATATTATATGTATAACCTTCCTAATATTATAACTGTAGACTTACAAAAAAAATAAAAAGTAACACGATGAGCAACGCTCATCGATTTTGAGCAATTCAAATTATGCGTATTTCCCCATCTAAATTTATTCTAGTCGGAATTATCAATATAATATATCATTTTAATGATAAAATCATGTGAAATAATAACGTGGTCTGAAGAGATTTGCATGCTAAATCCCCCACGAAAATGAGTGCATATTGTCGGTTGAATTTGGTTTCATACCTTCAAATTCGCGTTTATTTACTGTTTCAACTTAGGAGATCAAGACCGCCTAATAACCGACAGTAATATATAATAAATATCTTGCACCATCTTATTCGTCAAACTAGCACTGAATATTATGAAAATATTGCTCAATATTGTGCCTGATTCTCTAAATATTTGTGGCAATCTGGATGTCTGGAAAAAAAACATTTAACTATACAATCTCAAGAGACATCCAGCCAATTATAAAGGCTGCCCTAAGGTGGCTTTCGACGGCCAGTGATATCGCAGGTGGGGTCGCGCAGTGCGCGCCAACATGCCGTGGAAAGAGTGCCGCCCGAGGTGACTTAGAAAGATCCGTGGTGGTCCGCTCGATCCGCCTCCAGGGCGGTAAACGAACAAGCTTTGTGGAATACGAAAAGGCTATTGCATAAAAAAAGGAACAAACAGCTAGATTCGTAGAACAGAATTGACACTTGCTTTTACTGTTTTATTGGTTCGTTGAGACTGTTAAAACTTCGGACCAACACGCACCGTTGTCCGTGGGAGTCGGGGTTCGCCAGTGGCGCGGACTTGCCCGCATAGATCCGCATGGTGCGGCCCGACCTGCGATATCCCTAGCCGTGAGAAGCCAGCTTTACTAGAAAGCAACTGTCATGGAAAATGTTCCAAAATCAAACCCCGTTAGCACAGAGTCCAACACCAGTTCAAGAGCAATTACATTTATGAAGAATCCCACGAACACAATGATATGGCGCACAGGTCAAAGGCAGCATACGCGGGTGAACTCGCCCTCAGATTGAAATAATAATCGTATATACAACCACAACAACAACAACAACAACAACAATAATAATAATAATAATAATAATAATATCATCATCAATAACAATAATAATAATTGCTTTAATAAACCTGGAAGGGATAGCTATTGTTACTGTTATATTCGCTGAAGCGACACGCCGCGCCTTGGGGTTTTTCCTATACCTGCGAATTTTTGGCTTGCAAGATGGTGTTAGCAGAACTGTTTCCTGAAGCTATGCCAGGGCCACACCCAGAAAACCCCCAGGCGTACGTGAGGCGTCACGCTAGGGCAGTTGAGCTGATATAGTGCTCCGACCTCGCGCACTCACCTTAGGTGTATGTGAAGAGGAAATGAGGTTAGCTAAATACGCTAGCTTCGAACATTCCATCCAACATACCGAATAACCGATTGTGCGTAAGCCTACATACCAATACATTAAGCTTCGTTCGCAACCAAAACGGTTTATGCTGGCCTCTACAAATAAGGACTGGCATGTCACCAGTCTACCTGGGCCGGATTTATTACCAATGGCGGTGGCCAGGAATATTCTTAAAGGATGTCACGACACTCATGACGCCTTCCAGCGGAACCTGGAAGGAACATAAAAGACACGTTGCAGGAGCATAATATCCAAAAGTTGAACTAGTATATCACTAAACTATTACCCACAAAGACTACGGACCGACAGCTTCTTAATAGAATGTTTCCCGAACACTGGATTCGCAGAAATGGTCCTATCAACTGCCCAGCGAGATCCCCAGTTCTAACGCTGTTAGATTTTTTACTCTGTTGTTATCTTAACCCCTTGCCGTATCATTTAGTTCGACGATATCCGTGCCATACGAGTTAAAATATGAATACCTGTGATACTTATTCCACAAGCCTGACTCCTGATTACGTTAGGTCCAATCTTCATTCCACGATTCTAACTCGTGATGCCTACGCTTGGCCCAGTCTTCATCCCACGTGTTTGACTCGTGATAATCATGTTTGGTACAAAATTTGTATCACGAGTTAAACTCGTCAAAATACGGTAAAGAGTTTAAAATACTGTGTACAGCACAAGATCGAATAATCCTGATGAATTAAAAGCACGAATTGTAAGGAACTGTCGAAATATCACCCCAATAATGCTGTGAAATGTCTGGCGATCATTTTGGATTCGTACCAAGCTCTTCATTCGTAACCAGCGGCGGCAGTTCGAGCATTTGTCACCATGAAAGTTTTTGATCTCGCAGTTGGTTATATGACTCTTCGACAATATTAAGCCATAGGTCGTTAAACTCGTAATGAAAACGGCTACAAGCATAGGTGTTTAAAGAGATATGGCCACATTTTAAAAAATGGCGATAGCCTTGAACCTCCAACCATGATTATTCGTTGTAAAATTAAAATACATCACCCTCAAAATTTAGAACCTGGGGCAAAGCGAAATTTTATTATCTCGTCTCGTTTGGGAGATATTTACATGCGTTGGTTAAAATGGGACACTCTGTATATGAGACAGAAAGAATTAGTGGATTTACCACAATTGTGATAGATACATGTATAAACATCTCGGGAGGTTAACTGACCTAGCTGAAAAATCGGAAGAAACTCTTTTCCCACGATTACAATTTCAATTAACAATCATAACGAAATATGACAAACTTTATAAAAGAGAAAAAACCATAATTTTTTACTAGTATAAGAATTGAATCTACATAGGAGATATAACTCAAGCGATAATACCAAACATTATTTTAACGATAATATGAGCATCTGTGCCAAAGATAAATTCCGATAAAAATTAATTCTGTTTCTAGTGCTGATGGCAACTACGAGGTGACCATCATGACCAAGGCAATTTTGCATCATACCGGGAAGGTTGTGTGGAAACCACCGGCTATCTACAAATCATTTTGTGAGATCAACGTGGAGTACTTTCCCTTTGATGAACAGACTTGCTTTATGAAGTTTGGTTCGTGGACTTACGACGGGTATACGGTGAGTGTTAAAGTTTAGACAATAACTTTAAAGTAATTCTGATATAATTAATCGGTAAGCCTCGAAGAATTTGCCAACAGTAGATTTATGCAGATAGCAGATAGCAAACGATTCAAGGATTATTTTAATGTCAAGTTCGTTGTGTTTAGTGTGCTGGTTAAACGGAGAGGTCTCAATAGAACACGTGTTTTATTACAGACATATATCCGTGTTACGGGTACACAGATATTTATGTTGCATATTCATATATTTGATGTGACACGCAATTCCGTGATGAAACTCCCGCGAATTTGTGACGAAAATATATAAAGCGACATGATTCCGTTAGATTGCCAGGGGCGCTCGATGATGGTCGCAGTGCGGGTGACCGTCTTTTGTTTAAAAATTCGCGTACTTTACGTGAATTCCGGATTACACGTGTAATAAGCAGCTCTAGTTAAGAGGAATCATCCCACCTCGACCAACTCCGAATTGATTGGTGCGCCACTACATGTGATTTGTATGAAGTTTGTTTCTGCTCTGTCGGTATGGAGCGACTCTGATAAGAATGGTAACACCTTAATTCCATAAAAAGTATTAGGTAAATCGTGGGGCCTTCATCATGTTGTTATCGTTCCCTCTGTTTCTCTCAATCATTTCTCCCTCAGACCTGCACCCGACATATTTACATTAAAGAGCGGCTAGTCTTCCATTCAATGGATCTTACAATCAGTTGAGAAAGTAGCATATTTTTGCGGAATATGTGCGTCAATCTTTAAAATAAATAATTTACTCCGTGGTCTCTGCCTCTGTAACGCTCATATAAATATTGATCTTTATGCTTTCTGTGGTTATTTTGACCACCACCCTCCGGTTTTTTCAATATTTCAATCCTCACTCGTTCTGATCCTCTTACCCCCTTTCACCTCCTTCTCGTCCACCCTCTTTCTGACGTCTTTAATGTTTAATTGTTATTTTAATTTATGTTTCACTCCTTCCAACTGAATAACTTAAAAACATCGCCACGAATGTTATTATCCTTTATCTTCCGGAGATACATGAAAAGATTCACAGTGGGACTACCAACACATGTTTTGTTGATAACAGGGGCCTAGAATGGAACACTTCCCCGTTATTCTCTTCCCCCTCATTTTCTCAAAATCAGCGATGAAAGTGCGCCGCCAATTTTTGTCTTTGTTTTAACGCTCGCAGGTACGCGTAGGCTCTTTTTGCTTGAGACTCACGGAAATTTTGTTTTAGTTGGGTTGCAGACCTAGCGGAACAATAGGCTAGAACAGAAAAGCTGAAACAGCTTTGTCTGACCATCCTATAAGCAATAAATCCTACTTCAACAAATAAGTAGCAGCATGTAATCAGAAAATGCGCCACAGATTGACCTCTAAGGTACGGAATGAATTCTGGTAAGCTCGAAGAAGGAAAATGAAGCAAACACAAGGTCAAAAAATGTGGAAAGACGGGAGATGAAGAAATGGTGGGACGGTGAATATAGAGAATAGAACGGAAAGGTAAACAGGACATTCAAAGAAGCGAAGACCGGCAGGACAGAAAGCAATGAGTATCTAAAAATAAAAACAGCTTTGAATCACTATGCGGAAAGAAAAAAAAGGGGGGGGCGCAGACAGGGAGCATAACAAAATTTTAGGGATCACCGAAGAAAGCGAGGTATAGAAACTTATCCGAAGAAAAAGCATAAACAGTTGGGAATGGCACTTTGGAGAGTTTCGGGATGGAAATGAGGGAGTACTAATAGGGGGCGTGGGGGAAGAAGGAAATACGAGACAAGGAACAAGAATGGGATAAGAAGGGAACTTTGAGGATGGAAGAGGTTGGAGAGGCAGTCAGAAGACTGAAAAAGAGGTGTCACCGGGAGGAAATGGAGTGGAGAGGAAATGGTGGCAAGATGTTCAGGTATCAAGGATATATGATGCAGAATAATGACTGAGGAAAGTAACATTTCAGGGCTATGTGTAAGAGGGCAGAAGCAACAATGAGGCAGGTCTAGGAGATATGACAAAGAAGGTTTAGGGGAAATTGTGGCAGACGAATGACAAAGTTTAATACTGTGGTCAAAAGCATCATGTTTTAAAGGATAGAGGTAGGGGGGACTGAATAAGGGCGACAGGAAGCTGAGAAGAAAGTTAAAATATCTTAAGTATTTTAAATGGATCGAGAAACAGGTGTGCACGAACACAAAAAAGGATAGAAACGATAAAACTTAGACGAAGGGAAAAATGGAATAGGTAGACTGGATGGAAATGGAAATTAAAAGAGAGGAGACGGAAGAGATATAGCTGGAAGGGATAAAAAATCACGAAGTCCGAGCAAGGAGAAAAAAAATAATAGAATGTACGTACCGTCAAGAGTACGAATAATGGAGGGCAGAAATGCTGCTCGTACACTGAACCAATGCAGGAAAAGAACGATGGAAGGTGAGAGTGGACCAAATGAGCTGTGAAAATGAAGCCAAGGGAAACGACTGGGTGTAGAGGACAAAAATCTACACAGACTATGCCGGTCAGATAAAGACGGCGTAGAGCACGTTGTGCGAAAATGCAGGCAGGCTGGAGCAAAAGAAGCGGACGGAAGGATGGTAACAGAAGTAGGAGGACAAGAAAAAGTATGGATGAAGAAGCTAAAGGACCAGAGAGAAGGGGCGAAGGAAAGGAAGGCCAGAATGGGGAGCTGATAAGAAATGATTAAGCCTTATCAACAAAAAACAAAAAGGAATCAGGAGACCAGCTGGTAATAAATGTCACAGGACATCTGGCAGAAACAAGGAAAAGTAACAGTGGGAGAGATGTGGGGTGGCCGGAATAGCCAAGGAAGTATCAGCTAGAATAGTAAGTCTGTTGTAGCACGTAAAAGAGCAATCCGAAAAATAAGCGAGCCTAAAAGTAGGACAATAGAATGGACAATAGCAAAATAGGGGAGAAGGAAGGAGAAGAAGGAGGCAGGATAGAAATAGACAGAGTATTTAGAGCAAAGAAGTTCAATATCCGACGGATATGCCTTCCCGCGATTGTTAAGTACCACCATTACGTGACCCCGTCAGGATATTTTCTTTGCTTCCTGGTTCGTTTCTCTCTCAGCTTTGACACAACGTGTCATCAACGTGGTCCAGCTCCACAACTCTACGGTATACGTCTCTCTCTTTCCTTGAACCTTCCTTGTACACAGGAGGGGTATAGAAGGCATTTCCGTTTGCCCGTCCGAATTTTCGCCGCATGGGTCCCCCGCTTTCCTTCCATCCCTACGTCGCGGTCAGACGTGGTCGAAGCATACCGATTAGCGGCGATAGCCCGCTAGTGTTAGGCCTCTCTGATACACAGGCCACCGCTAATCGGTGTGCCTCAACAAAGTGCGACCGCGACGAAGTAAAGCGCGAACGCAACGCGTTCAAGACACTTATAGCGAACACTCAAACGAAGAACTACGTCGAGGTGATGTCGAGGATGAAAATTTGGAGCGTCATCTGCTGATCGATTTCGAACTTAACTTTAATATTGTAAAATTCAGCAATTAGCAAGTGTTAAGGCCTGTCCAGACCAACGCGGCATAGCCCGCCGGCACGCTCCCGCGGCTTCTTATAAAAATTGCCGCGCGACCAGGTACCGGTCCAGACATACACGGCATGCATGCCGCGGCTTTAAGCAAACACGATCTGCGAAGACGAACCAACACACATGCGTCCAGAGCACATCCGTGAAGCTGCTGTGGGTCCGAGAGTGACACACCGGAGGAAAGAGAGAGAGGGGCCAATAGGCCGCGCGCGTTTCCTTTGATCGAGACCGCTCCCTTACCCGATCGCCAAGTCAGCCCGCACGGCATGGAGATGCTGCGCAAAGATAATTTTGTGACGTCATAACGAGGCCGCGAGAGCGTGCCGACGGGCTATGCCGCGTTGGTCTGGACGGGCCTTTAGGTATTTCCACGTAGTGCTGCCATCTGCTTATTTGTAGTGTAATTTTTTTTGTGATTCTGTGTGGTCTGTAGCTCCCTTGTAAGAAAACCAAGTTTGTTTGCATCTCGCATAGTACGTTACATTGCAGATTATTCATAGAATAAATCTAAGGTACAACATTTTCCGTGCCCGAATGAAATTATGTTATGCAAGAATAATGTACAAGAATTTAATACAGATACTCTGATGCAATAAATACTCCGCCCCTTTTTCTCCGTATAGCGATAAGTAAAAATATCTCTTATATCTTTCACATGTATTGGCAGTAATAATCTTTGATATTTGATGACGATGACCGAATCCACCTCGAATATTAAGTCTACAGAAGTTCGGTTACAATTCTTCCAAAGTAAGCACATTGTTTCGCGTGCGCTCCTGACATTGAAATCATGATACGTTGTAGCGAATACGTGACAAGCGGCCGTATATTTTAAATATATTCAGGGGTGGAGACAGCTGATTTAAAATAAAATGGCACTTTAACTGGAGAGCGGTGACAGCCAATTAAAAAAATTTGGGCGGAACAGTGGTTAATTAAAAATAGTAGTGTGGATCAGTGTCAACTAAATAAAAATGAACGGGAGCGGTGGAAAGTAATAAAAAAAATGGTAGTGGGAGTGTAGGCAGCCAATTAAAAGTAGGGAAAAGCGATATTCCGTCCCCAAGGCGAACCCCCCACTTTTATTCCAACGCCCGGTCCACAGTTCCCCTTTCTCTTCCCTCGAACCCCCAGAGATCCCACTTACAAGTAACCAGAACCGGCACTGTATACCTACGTATAAGTAGCTCGTTATTGCAGGCTGTCCGTAGACAGCGCGCTCAACAGTTGAGATTGTTCTCTCAAGTATATCCGAATTAATAAGCCTATTGATAATCGCTGATGGTTGATTACCATTTTTTATTAATGATGTTACTTTTATCCTCAAACTTTTATATCGTGCAAACTATGTATTGATTGATCTTTTTCTTGGTTGGGTATCATCATACCATCAATGCAGATTGTTCGTAATATCTACTGTATTCATGTTTTTATCTTATTGGTAGGCACAGCGTAAGAATAACGCCTTCACGCGTTTTCAAATACTTAATTTAAAAGAAGTCTTTCTTTCGGTTGTTCATTTTTTTGATAAATTGTTGTTCATTAGACCAACATTTTATTAGGCATTACGCATAAGTTAGCGTCTGAAGAGCGTCTGAATAAATAAGAATACACTGAAGACATAAATCAAAGAAAATATGACGATACAACGGTGTTTCATTCTTTTGTAATTTGTATGCACTTCATTTTATTTACACATCCCTCCATTAGATTGCGGTGTAACAATTACGCGCACACCCCTTCCTCCACCCGCACTCGACTTGTCTGATTAATATATCTAAATCAGTTATTGACTATCGGTTATTGTTGTTACATAATAATTTACCCAATACGCGGAAAAACTAATGTTGCAGGACACGTTTCCCTGAGAAGTCTAAATCCGAGTTAAGAATCGGACTGCTGTTACTGGTTTAATTTCTATTCATTACTTCCCATTAAATTTATACATATACTTATCTTTCGAACTTTGCAATACGTCTGATCGATGTCAGTCTTTGCTTTCCGCTCGGTAACATGGTCGTTAAAAAGTTGATTTACTCCAAGACTGACAAACAATGGATTCTATTATTTTCATATTTTTATGGCATGTACTTCGACGAATAATTTACGCCAAACGTATACAAACCAAATTATGAAGATTTTAATGAAGTAGTCCACAATGAGGCGTTTCGCAACTAGCCCGCCCTGTTCTGTTTCGTTTTTTTTGTACACAGGTCCGTGCGAGACGGCACGCCATGCACTGCTTCATTAACATCTGTATAACTGTATTAATATTTCGGAGATTTAGTTTGCGGTCGGCTTAAACTATTTAATTTACAGAAATAAAATAATTCGTTTAAAAAGTGCTAAAGGGAAATTTGAAGTAAAGGCACTAAACAAGGTTACTTAAATTATAAAGATATAATATCACCAAAGTATACCTATATATAAATCAGTCATTTTATACAGACTATCCCATAAGTGGTACTTCGTTAAAGCTGTGATACCTGGAGTAATTCCAAGTGGGTTCCCCGCCATCGGAAATACCCTAGTGCCTTAGTTAACAAGGTATTAACGAAGGTTGGGGACCAATCCTAGAGGCACGCAGCAGCTAGCGGCGTTGGGTATTGGCGTGCACTTTGTCCCGTCCACCTAATACCCAATATAACTGGCGCTGCTGGTTACCCCTTTCTTTGCTGGGTGGCCCTGTTCTCGGTTAACGTATCGTTAACTAGAGCGTACCGCTCGAAACATTTCCGAACGTTTTCCAAGGGAAATTCTGCATGGAATTATCCGAGGTAACACACCTTTAACGGACTACCATCGTTTATGGGACACCCTGTATTCATCAACTATCTTACCAAATTAATTGCAGATATTGCAACATAATGACACTGCTTGTTAGCATAAAATTAAGTGGCAGAGAGGTCGTATGCAAAATGATTGAGTATATAAGAATTGTGTACACAAATTCACTATTCCCGACTGATGCATAATCTTTACAATGTTTGCAGGTTGACTTACGGCATCTTGCCCAGACCGAAGACTCAAATCGCATCGATGTCGGAATCGACTTGACCGACTATTACATCTCCGTCGAATGGGACATCATAAAAGTGCCTGCCGTGAGGAATGAGGCGTTTTACATATGCTGCGAGGAGCCCTACCCAGATATCGTGTTCAATATCACCTTACGCCGCAAGACCCTCTTCTACACGGTGAATCTGATAATACCGTGCGTGGGCATATCCATTCTCTCGGTTTTGGTGTTCTACTTACCGAGCGACAGCGGTGAAAAAGTGTCGCTATCCATATCGATACTACTGTCGTTGACGGTGTTCTTTCTCCTGTTGGCCGAAATAATACCACCCACGTCGTTGACGGTGCCACTGCTCGGCAAGTACTTACTCTTCACGATGGTACTGGTTACCCTGTCGGTGGTCGTGACGATAGCCGTGTTAAACGTGAACTTTCGCTCGCCGGTTACCCATCGTATGTCAAATTGGGTGCGGGTAGTGTTCATCCAGGTGTTACCGCGGTACCTCTTCATGGAGAGGCCGCAAAAAGAAGAGGAGGATGACGACGACGACGACGAGGGTAGGAGCACCGCCGGTATGGTCGGTGTGAACTCCGACGGCGAAGTCGTCGACGACGACGACGATGACGTCGAGGCGGCAAATGGAAAACCGCCCGAGGTCATCCTCACCGATGTGTTCCATGTACAAGAGACTGATAAGTACGACTCCTATTACGGGAAGAGGTTCAGCGAAGAGTACGAGGTACCGCCGCATGGGTTGCCACCCTCTGTGACAAGGTACGACCTTGGCGCTGTGGCCACCGTAGGCACCGTCGCACCCTGCTTCGAGGAGCCCCTACCCTCGCTGCCACTGCCGGGGGCTGACGATGACCTCTTTGGTCCGGCTAGTCCGACGTACGCGCATGAGGACGTCAGCCCCACCTTTGAGAAGCCGTTGGTTCGCGAGATCGAGAAAACCGTCGATGACGCCCGGTTCATTGCTCAGCACGCTAAGAACAAGGATAAGTTCGAGAGTGTAAGTACTATCTTGATGTTCTTTTTTTCCAATGTTTCATGTTTCTTGGTCACCGATGATTGTAACGTTGCACGGTGTCACATCTCGAAAACGGTCCCAATTATTGAATGTTTCATGTTACTCTTGTTCAATTGCATACCGCTATCGTTCGCAGAACTATTATTGTACAGACTTTTTTAAATCGATTGGGGAAAGTTGGACCGAATTCTGCAACAGAAGAACTTTCTAATCTACGTTAATTATTTTTTCATTTATTGCCCACGTTAGATCAATAGATTTTTCATACAAATCATATAGCAGAAATAAAAGTTCACGTTAGATCTGCTTGATCGAGAACATATGCAACAAAATCCTGTTCAATATTTCATTTCAGCTGTGTGAATTAACAAAAATTAATGCTCGTGAGAATGACGTATAATGCGCTTTCGAATTGGACTCATCTGTACTCATACTTCATTGCAACTAATTCGAGATATCGAAAGTGAGTTACGCTTTATAAAAAATACGTTGACATTACAGAATTACTTTAGTCAACTTGTTCCATATACAAGAGGGAGTATTTTCGCAGTTAAGAAAGCGCTAGAATACGAAGCAAAAATGGTGGTCTATCTTGAGACTGCATTACAAAATGCTGTCACCTCATTATCGTAACGGAACCAACTTTCTAGCATAGTCACCGAAGAAAGCATGCCTCAAAGAATGCAAGAATCGAAATTAATCGAAGGATCTGACATTAATGTTCTGAATGGTTGAACGTTTCCTGACAAGAAATTTAATTAAAACTGTAAGCCTGCAATCGTGTTACCGAAGTAGATTTGAAAGCACAGGCTAACCTCTCTTGGTATTCGTTCGTAGTCGAAGGAAAAAGAATGTCTACACGTGGTCCGTGATAAAGACAAAAGGACGGTGAGTTCTTTGAACGTCGCAAGGTGGTTAGCGTATTATCAGTTGAGCAAACCCCTTTATTGTCGCGGGCACACTTCCACCCCGTGTCCTACCCTGAATAGGCGAGTTAACCAGCTTTTTACTTTGATCGGTGTAACTTCGCGCACAGAGCTGGCATGTTGGTGTAGGATTTGAGTCGGCGGTGGAAGAAGGGATAAGCTCGTTGATAGTCGACCGCAATCGTTCACATTAATCTTATCGGCATACACCTTTTACTACGTGTTAAAGTACCTGTGCGAAGGAGAATAGAGATAGAAAGAATCGGAAAGGGAGAGAGAGGGATGTTACAGGACTAAATCAAAGATATATTGACAGATAAACAAAAACTCACCATCGAGTGGTTCTCAGCTGATTGTGAGTACTTCAGCTTAAAGCCTTAAACCACTCGATGGGCGCTAGCTAATGGCAGTGTACACGAATAGAGGAATAAAAGGTGGCGATTAAAAATATTCAAAATGCGATCAAGATGTAAGGAGACAAATTTAAGAATTGCAGGGCGTTTTGCCAGTTTTTAAAATAATTGAGCGAATTAGTGGCGATGGAGTTCAGCTCTTCCAAGTATTCAAAGAGTGTGGGTCGTTAAGGGTTCTAACCCCAGTTGTAGAGAGGTACCGAATGGAAATGAAATGATTAATTTTAATTCTCGCAAGAATCGAAAGATTGCGGGTCGTTAAGGCTTCTAAACCCAGTTCGAGAGGGGTATTGAATTAAACTGAGATGATTGTGAAAGACGAGAGAGCGAAAAGTGTGAGAGAAGTATGTAAAAAGAGTAGAGAAAGAAAGAGTGAAATATCTGTATAAGTAAAATGAGATGAATCGTAGGGATGCAAATAGATGTTTTCTTACATGGGTTACGGATGAGTGCGCAAGTTCGAAGCAATATTCGATGTAGTCGGATGATCCAGAATTTGCGGATGATTACCGGTGGTTTCCGGAATGTTACTCCTGGTCAAGAACCTGGGAAAAATGGACGCTCCATTGATTCGTGCGAGATGATTCCAAATGTAAACAAAAATATCCCAAAAATATATCTCACACTGCGATCCCTATCATTTGACCATCGGTTTCTGTTTATGAGTCAGCGGGATACTCCCTTTACTAGGAATGAAACCGCTGGTACTCGTCATTGAGGGGAGGGTTTCTGAATACAGGTTATTTAAATAATTTGATAATTATTTGATTAGGTAAAAATATGAGTATATTGAAAGAAAAAACATTGATATAAATTGTTTTAACAATCAATTAATTATGGCTAATATAATTCCTCTATTTTAAGCATATTACAGAGTTTCTATAAAATTAGCCCTGCACAGTATAACTGAGAATAAAATTAGAAGGTGGGGTTGGGCGGTTGAATGAAATCGTGGTAAAAATAGAAGGATATTTGATTGAGAACATACGAAGGAGAGATAGGGCCAGAGGGAAAGAGAAGAAAATATCGTTCAGGCGAAATAAAATCATACGTGGGTTCCTCAGGTAGAGGAGGAGTAGGAGGAGGCAAAACTGGGAATTCAGGAGGAGGAAGGGCAGCGTTGATTAAACTGGGATGGTAAAAATAAGAGATTCTGTCAGCGTGGGTGGTGATAGCTTTTCGGTGGTTTTTTCGGGAGCGTCGGGCTCGTCAGTAATCAGCGGCCAAGGCATAGATTCCCGCGGGTCGGTTAACGACCTTCGACGCTTATTCTGGACGCATAATCCGGAGTCTAATAATAAATAATTCCTATTCGAGACGTGTATGGAAAACTTTTTTGTACGAAAATTTTGGATGTGACTGCGCAATCTCACCAAGGCAAGGAGAGACACTCTGAATGTCAGAGTATAGATCAGGGCTGTGCCTTTAATGAAGCGCCACTATTCACTGTATATGCAACGTGTACTGATTTGTATATTTTTCATCTTGAAGTAAATTTCGTTATATATTTCTTATTAGTAGGAAATCTAAAGTATTCCAATATTAGCAGTCCTACGTATGTGTACATAGGGAAAAGTTCGTATGGAATTTGAGAGGGAACAAATGTCCTCCGAGCAATGTCCTCGAAGATATATCACAAACATATTAGGTGACCATTTTACCGTCTACTTCTCCTCTTGTAGCAGTGGAAATCGCAAGGAGTCAATACACCCTTAAGATAAAGGATCTGTTTCGTGTTTCCAGACGATGTAGGGTGACGCGGCATGTCAAAGAGTGAACGATTGAAACTTGAGAGGTAGAATTTGCCTCTTAAGCCGTCTATGCACATACGGTACTCATCAAATGAGAGATACCGCACAACATTTACCACATCCGAAATATACCTTATGTGTGTAAATCCTAACGACTTTCTAGGTTGGATAAAACGTTGATTGAAGGAGTCAAAACAGAAAATTTGTCGTAATATGCTAGGCGTCGAAAGTTTACCAATTTTGCGCTATGGGTCGATATCCATCAATCACTCTTAACTCCAGATGTCTTGATCGTAGAAGAGTTGTCCTTTTTTAGTTAGATTCAGAAAATCATAATCCATAAATTAGGGTAACACCAATTAATTTCCCAACCTTTCCCTTATTGGGCAACTCCTTTCATGAGTGTAATATTTCGGTGAAAAAGAATTGTGGGAAAACGCATAACCATTGCAATACGTAAGTCTGCAGCAGTGCATACACTTTGCATTGAGGCCATAAGCGGATCATAAATAGACGTACCGTTCAGGATAGAAAGCAGATCTGAAATGGAAAATATTGAAACATCAGTAGTACATATTGACGCCCATTACGAAAAGTAGCACGTCTCACTTCCCTTCCAAAGAACAGCATGTTTTCCTCCGTTCTTACGAAAAGTATCACGTTTCGGTTTTCGCCACGAAAGGTAGCACACTTGAAGGGTTAGCTACGAAGAGAAGCATGTTAGCGGCAACAAACAATTGAAACTAATTATCGATTTCCCGTCTAGAATTAACAAAAATAGTAACGGGCATTAATATTCTGCCTTGTTAAAAAAAATTTACGACGAAAGGTTCTCATCTGAGTCTTCCAACAAAATAAGTAGAGTTCGTCCGTCAATACGGTAACCTATGACAAATGATCCTACATCTAAATAAAATGTAACATTTATTTACTTATATTAAAGCTATTCCGATATCGGAATATTTTTTATTTAAATACAGGTATTTAAATCCGTAGGGATTTCGAAAGGTTTCGTCGTAAACGTCGCGCCGTCAAGCCTCGTCCACGGTACTACCGTTCGACGCTCCCAGTTTCTAATCGCGTCTAATCTCTAAAGATCTACCTGCACGCACGCTAAATTTGTTCAAAAATTATATTTGCAAATTAAAAATATAATACATAATTAAAAATGCAAATTTAACGATAAACAAACGAACAACTACAGATTCACAATTAAAAATTAATTATTAATACCATCTTCTATCATTGTTACGAAGTTACGTATTATAATTATGTAAACGTGAACAGTGTTCTGTCTAATGTTTTCGAAACATTAAAAATACCTCGAAGAAAGATGCCTGGACGCCGTTCCACCGCGTTACATGATAAGCCCTAGTTATTTGTACTATTTGGGCAACTCAGCCGGCTAAAGTAGCAGGGAGACTAACATGAAGCACATTTTTCGAAAATTCACGTAGTTCAACAGAATATAAGGGCCGCGGTACGTTACGGGAGATATAGGAAGTCCCGCGAGCACAGAATAATCGAGGTCCCATGAAAATTGTTATTAATTTTTTTATGAAACATATTATTCACATTACAATGTTTGTCTAAAATGATTGATAAAGTTTTAGGAATAGAACATTTATTCTAAAGAGTTGGTTAAGTATGGGAAATTACCAAAAGTCCAATCAAAGAAACGTTCCGTTGCACATTTTTCCATTAGCTGATCGAGGGCTAATCGACGGGTGCCGGAAAAAAATTCGAGGTGGACAAAGTATTCCACTGTTATAAAAAAAAAATTGTTTACGATGATTTTTAAATGCATTACTCTAATGCAATTTTACCACTTTAATGAAAATACAATTAAATATTAAAATTATGACATTTCAATTGCAAACATATATTGTTGCATGTACATAAATGTAAGTAATATCATAATTTGTTTAGATGTTAATTATTTGACCTTCTTTGTGTATGTATACGTACATATGCCATTATCGATTATACAGGTCATGGTATTAACTGACGAACTTTTACTTACTTTCTTGGAGGATTCAGATGAGAATCTTTCAAACCAAATTTTTATTTGATAAGGCAGAATATTGATGTTAGTTACTACTCTTATTAATTCCAGATGGAAATTCAATAGTTCGTTTCAGTAGTTGTTCGTAACTAACCGTTCAAATGGACTACTTTTCGCTGCTACCGGAGAAACGTGCTTCTTTTCGTAACCGATCCTTCAAATAGACTGCTTTTTGTGGCCAAGATCGAACGTGCTACGGTTTGTAAGAGAAGCGAAACGTGATACTTTTCGTAACTGCAATTGTGGATCGTTCCTCACGTTTGATAGATTCTTATAATCTTTGAGGACACGCATCGCGTGGTATCATCGGGTGTTTCAATTTTTCTTTGATAAAGACACTGGAATCGGCGATCAAAAATAAACCTATATTCAACCTGTAGATATTTTCGTACTCCTGCAAAAATATACATTTCTTTTAAACCTAGTAGGATTTTGACGGTTCCGTGTCCTATCTTTTTGTGACGTCTGACTTTTAAACGAAGAGATTCTATTCCTAACAAACTGTAAACCGCATGTTTAATTGCCAAAATGTACGGCAGTATCAAGGCCTTTGGTAGCGAAACAATTTAGATTCTACTATTCTCCGTTGATTTCAAAATAGACGACAAATAAAATGGTGTTGTACGTTTATATCGCGTGCTCTATACGCATACAATCGCAATGTTGTTCAACTTGGTTAATGAGACTTGGTTAACTTGGTTAATGGTCTTCTGTTGCAGGTTGAGGAGGACTGGAAGTACGTCGCGATGGTGCTCGATCGGATCTTCCTCTGGATATTTACGTTAGCCTGCGTGCTCGGTACGGTGCTGATTATCCTCCAGGCGCCGAGTCTTTATGATAAAACGAAGCCAATCGACATAAAGTATAGCAAGATCGCCAAGAAGAAGATGATGTTGATGAATATGGGCCCCGAGGAGGACTAGTCGACGATTCCGCGCGACCCCGTGTCGCGTTGGAAGCGGCAGCTGTCATATCATCGCCGGCGCCGCCGCCATCATTGGTGTCGTCGTCATCGTTTTCGTCGTTGTCCTCATCCTCGTTGTTGTCCTTCAGCGGCCACCGCCCATCATCGAAACTGCCGATTTTCGCATCGACGTGGAAGAGGAACTTTTTCTCTCGATCGCTGGTGCCAAATACGAGGTCGCGAACCAACCGAATGGACAATGATTCGAATTACTCGTTTGGGTACCTCGTTCGTCTTCCAGGACGAATGTGCATCCGAGTATCCGTAGCGTGAATCTTTCATTTTTTCGAATAGGATGGATCCGACGGATTTTCATCCTGAACCTTTCGGGGAGTGAAAAGAGCAGATGATAAAAAAGAAGGAGAAAGTGAAGTAAGGAGTGTGTGTGGCTGCATGCAAATGAGAGCAAGAGAGCCTGATAGAGAAATTGAGAGCGAAAGATAGTGAACAAAGAGTGCGAGAACGGGAAACGAGAGGAAAGGCAAGGGAGAGGGAAAAAAGTGCCAAATACGCTAAAAACACGCGCACCGTATTTTTGTAAATCTGGTTTCATACGTAAGGCTAGAGTCGTGCGGCGAGACGTCGAACTGCCCGAACTGCCGATTTTATATAAGAAGACGTTTACAGCAAGGAGATATGCGTACACCGAGACATACACGCCATCCACACATAGTATTCATACATACACACACATACACACATAATGTGCACCCTTTGGCGTGCATATATATTTGCATGATCTCAGTCACGCATATGTACGCGTCACGACTCATCTGCATTCCGGATACACCGTATGAACACAACGCGCGGACACACATACCGACACCAGTACACCCAACTTACACGTAGAAATGAATACTGGAATACATTCGCATGCCACATGACAAAGGAGATTCTTCAGCGACGTAGGTGCATAGTTGCTCCCGCGATCACGGACGAATCGCCGAAGCAGTGATTATCAAGCCGAGAAACAATCCAGCTCGTTGCTGAAGCAATGGAGCCGAGTAAAGAAAGCGCGAAAGCTGGGAAGTCCCCTTTCTTGTTTTTATTGTTCGGGTAAGCACCGCGTGGAGACGTCTACCAAGTCTCATTGGCATATTTTTCCTGCTTGTTGTCGGCCTTCTCGAAGCTTTAATTTCTCCTGGAACGATTCGTTATCGTCCGTGGTAATCGTTCAAGGGGCCGCGTTATCAGGATGATGTCGCTGTGCTACGCGAACGAACATCTAATCGTCTTAGAATTGATATTTGCTTTCCGCTTGTCGCCAACGGCTCCACTTCCTTCGTCGTGTGCGTTTGTACTTGTGTTTTCTACAGAGGGGTTGCGAAAACAAAAGGACTGCCAATGTAAGTCGCTTCCAATCAACTGCCAATTTTAGGAGCGACATCTACCTAATCCGACCGACTCTTAGAAGGGGAAAAATTGATGTTACCAAGCTGAACGGGATTGAAGGAGAGATACGTTCGCAATACAGTCTCTGCGACGGAAATCACTTCGTTCGGTGTGTCGAAATGCCCAATCGTGATTGGCGGATTTTGCTGTTTTGGCATCTTGGCAAAATATCTCTCGCTTGTATTGGAAACGTTAGATCAAATAGGACTCTGCAGACATTGGTTCTTACTTTTAGAATAATTTTACGGATTTCTCGGTGACAGCGATACAATTTTATGAAAACCATGTACTTATGGCTGTCAATTTTCGTCCTATTTTGGTCTTACCGTTAATTTGTTTTGCTGCTGCAAAGGTGGTTCATACAAACTATTATTCACAACTTCCCAATGTTAATTACGTAATGCACATCCTGCAACTTTAATCGAGACACACTATTCGCAACTTGATTAACTCCGCTTAAATAATTTGTGTTATCCCGTTATGGTTGCGCAATCGTATAATTACGAACTTTGTAATCGCTGATAGATATCCCTTTTTTTCTCCAAAGTGCACTATCTGCACGAGATTTTGAAATCTATAAGATAAATAACGCGTATTCGGTCTGATATGTACCAAACAGTCGTAATACTCTCGTTTGTGTAAGCAGCAGAAGTAATTCATCACCATTTTGCATTTAACGTTTTGTTTTGCATGGCGCAGACACCATGAGATTTGGTATCTAATAGTTCCTTTTTTACTCGACATCGAGACCGCCCTGTACAAGCAAGCGGTTGAAGGGGCCAAGGAAAGCATCCATAAACGATAAAGGAAGTCAGCAGCTACGATTAAGGAATGAATGATGGAAGGATAGACAACGTGATTGGTCGATATACCACCGTAGGAATTATCCTCAATCCAGGAACAAGCTTGACGGTAATGGGACAAATACGTAACGAATGGAATATCGTAATAGACGCACCGACAATCCGATTATATCTCGGTAAAGTTGCAATAAAAACTGACGATGTGGTTTGGGAAAGATCTTCCCGAAGAAGAAATACGATACAAAGGGAAGACGACAAGTTAGGAAATGGAAAGCGGAAGGCAAAAGACAGAAGGCGGAAGGCAGCAGGCAGAAGGCGAAAAGTTAGACGCGCAAGGAACAGACATCAATTCATGCAAACACAAATCATTTACGCGTAAATGTAAATGGACACACGCGCGCGAACATGAACGTGTACATACACGCATCCACACACATTGCATGCACAGAGACATTGTTTATATACCGAGGAAGAAAGAAAAGGGAAGGGGGGCAATGGCGCTGATGGAATAAAAAAAAAACGCTCGCTGTGCCCCCAGCAAGCGGTATAATAATCAATTTATTTGCTCACATAAACATAATGGTATATTATAATTAATATGTGCATATAGATATAAAGAGATTACTAACATTAATTAATTAATTGTATAATCAAGAAAAGGACGATTAACTCGCCTAGATACGGGGAGACCGAGGTGGTGGTTGTTGTTAATTGTTTGGTGGAAAACGATCCGTATTGTTACAGTAATTCAGAGCCGCGCCTGTGTATATGTGTTACAAAGTGGTGGCTCAGAGCACGTATCGTTAGGGCCAGTTGGGATACGAACGTCGGTGATAATCTGTCGAGCATTAAAGAGTAAAGTCGGAAACAATCTGATTGTAAACTCGTGTGATGGACAGATGAGAGCCAAAAGGATAATGGGGAAGAGGGGGAAACAATGCGGATGGAGTGAAATAACAAAAAAAAAAAGCGCGGTGTCTAATGTACGCCAAGCGTGTATAAAGGCTCTCGATAATCATCGCTTCGATTTTTATACAAAGACAAATACAATTGAAAAAGCACCACGCGTAATCGCGAGTTGCAGAAATTTCCGTGAAGTGCCATCAATGATCAACGCACGCGAAACAAATAGTTATACGTACAAAAACAGACGAACTTCGATGAAGAATTATAAAAGGAAGGCGGAGTAGCGAAGCAGGAAATATGGTAGCTTCGTGTAAATGTTGACAGTAATAGGAGAGTCGTTGGATAAGTTGATAACTCGTAAGTTAAGGTTTCATCGCATCGTGCAAAAAATTAGTGTCAAAGAATTTCGTGACAGCCGTCGTTGCGAGACGATGCAATGCAACTGTCATGTTGATGCTCAGTACAGTTATACTGCGACAAGGTACTTTAACTTTCTATTCCCTGTCATTAATACATGACAGTTTAAATCAGAGTTCACGCGAGATAGCATGACAAGCATACTCTGCCCGATGCGGCATTATACTTTAACGTGTCACGATGCGTAGCGTCTATATTTATAATGTACCTTTGTATCCGATACAAAGATAACATAATACAGGATTAGGCCATTTTTTCACCAAATTTAATTTGGCCAAAATTTAAAAAAGAAACGCGACCAATTTTCAAAATATTTTACTTTATGGAATTCCGTCACTTGAAGAATTGGGTGGTATCAAATGCGCTGCAACGTTTTGCTACTAAACGCATCGATTTTTATAAAAACGATATACGAGTAAGATCTATTCCAAACTATTCGAAACTAGATTTGTGTTAACCACGTTCCAAACTATTTGAGTCATCGAAAAATTTTGTTAACGAAAGTTGCACAGTATCAGGGGTTCGTTAAGTGACAGCAATGGCAATGTTTGTTGGTGGATGTGTTGTTAAGGTAAGATGCAGCCGTTATACAGAAATTTTTGTCTGTTAAACAGCTATATATTTTTCAACATTGTTTTATACAGTTTCAGTACTTTCAGTATATTTTTGTATGTTTCGAAGTTTTTAGATACAAATTTTTTATTGGAAACGTGTCAATTTTTCCAAGAAAAAATCGGATGGTACGCGTTGGATAATTGTGCTATAGACGTGTAGTATACATTTCAATTTTATCAGAATTGATCGTAAAAAAAAAAGTTTTTTTTGAAGGTTTGGGACATAAGAGAGAAGAATTCAGTTTCTCTAAAGTTTCAGGGTATCTACCTCTTGATTTATGCGAGGGTCGTTTCAGAAGTATTTACCATGAATGATGCGAGTATATTAACACCTCGCTTTGAGGTATTCTTACGATATACATTACTAGACACGATATAGCTTGCGATGTGATTTTACTGACACGCTCTGCGGGCAGTGTATCATCATTAATTTATTCATTCCAAAAGTAAAGGTAACGTTGAACATGTGCTAAGCATCTCCATCCGAAAAAAATAGTTAACCCCTTTGAATAACTCCTTCGATACTACGCAACTTTACTCATACAAATTTTTCAATGACATGTACAGTTTTAGAAAAAATAATATGGTTTATAATTATTGCCCCATTTCGTGCGTACGTGCCATTAGCTCGAGCAATCATATTCGGGTAAGTGCTCACTCCGTATATTTCCACAGATCAACCAGATTGACGATCGGTGTCACGCGGGTCGTAATTTTACCTTAAACCATCCGACCGAAAGACCTAGCCTAATTCGTAACCCGTGGTGTGAAAGCTACTGGTGATGACATTTAGCATCCCATTTCAATTATTGCATATGTTATCGGTAAGGTTTGACGAACTACATCGACTCAGTTGCAGAATCATCTCGTAGTGGGAATATAAAAATGTTCGGTGTTACATCTGCGTCTACGATAGTTTTTGAGAAGCGTAATTAACTTTCCCGTGGAGTTTCGAGGGTGTGGAACTACATAGCATTTAATAAACACCATGTTCTGTCCAGGGCGATCGGTGAAAAATGTCGGTCGAATGGGTTAAAAGTTGTGTTTAGCAGAAAAATGTGGTGTATTTGATACCTAAATAATAATTAAAATAGCAGGAATCTAACGACGGAGAGCCTTTAAATATCTGTAACCTATTTGAAAAGTTTGAGTCAACAATAATTTGGATAAAAAATTGCCCCACTGCGTACTTTTCATAGATCATCGTTTCCCATTATCATCGGTTTTTTCAAACATCGCTGTTAAGTATCCCTTGTTCGAAATGATAAAGTAACGATACATTTCCGACACCTGAAAAACACAATTCCATTAAAACCCATCTTATTGTATCGCGGCACGGGCATGCGAGTTTCTTCCACCGCGTTAACGTTTCGCACGTTTCAAGTCAGCCTGTAATTCGTAACAAAAGAAAAACAAGGGAAAAAACGAAAGAAAGGCACGAAAGACCGGGATAAAAACGGAAAGTCTTCACGCCTACGTGCGCACATCCATGTGCACATACCTCCGGGCTAATAGGAGCGGAATTAAAGCAGTAGGACAGAGCGAGAGCAACGGAAAGAAGCGTTAACACGTGGCGGAGTTAATCGATACTGCCTATACGTTGTTCGGACCGATAACGCACGCTTAACGACCGTAAATTAAGTAATATATAAACAACCATTGAACTTCGGTCATGATATCGGCTGTACAGTCTGAACCGTTCCCCCCTGATACTTCCATCGTTTTATCGATTATCGTAGGAATAATTGACAGGATTATAACGATTAACGTTAAGAACGGTTTAAAAGAGAGAAATTACTTAAAAATGGCAAGGTGTCAATGACGATGGTATCATTGGTGGTAGCTGTTATCGTATGTTAGATTCGTACTCGTTGATAATAAACGTTGATAATCGATAATGACAATGAACGATAAAAAGAGGAGACGTTAAACGAGTAATTTTGTCCAGCGATTCGGCCAGTAGATGAAATTTGTCATCCGTGTCGATCAACTGGGTAGCAATTACCGTCTGAGATTATAATAATCCTAACTATGTATTATATAATATAATATTATGATACATCGTAGACATTGTGTTTAGATATATTATATAAAACCGTGCATTATTGCACTTAATGAAGAGAGTCGAAGATCGGCTTGAGTGCGTGTGCGCCAATACAGTGGAGTTTTTTTATGCTATCGTGCCTCTTCGTCTTTTCTGCGGTGTATTTTCACCCCAAAAGTCGTCGAAAAGCTCCGATCACGTGTATTACTATCGAAATTCCCAATAATCTGAGCGAACATAGAAAAGAAAAGCAAAACCAGGAATAAACCATTATTCCAACGCTTAATACCTAACGTACTAATGGAATGCGTTAGCGTTACGCGTTGACACGCATAATAAATACGAACGTGAGTAACTTCTAAGATTCACGTACTAACAGAATTGAAGCGTATCGACATCGATTTTCACACTGTTAATGCTTCGCGTACTACGTTTCGCGAAAATGCACCCATCGAATAATTTAAGATTTTTCACATAATCAGCCGGATTATCGAAACAACTTTGAACGCGACAAATTTTTTATAAAAAATCTTACTTAGTCGAGTACGTGCACATTTGGGCATTATTTCAATAACATTTTGTTGGAATAATTACACAGACGATTTTTCTTTCATTTGTCGTCTAATTATTTTTAGATATTTATCAGTTGTTCCTTTGGACAAGCGAATTATTGATTTCTGTATTATTTCCTTGTTCAATTTCTAGTAAAATAATTTTGTATCTTACTTTGCGTTTAAATAAATCTTTCGTAAAACCGATGTTGCAATTGATTTCTCATATTTTCACTCCAATTGTTTCGGACGGTGAATGACCGAATAGCGTAAACTGCAATACCGTTTTTACTGGTTAATACTCATATTTACACGTTATATGAAATTAAAAGAAGATCACTTATTATATTCTCAAAGTAAATGTTTCCACGAAATAATCATTGAATTTTATCATGCCATAATTTATTTTGAAGATTCAAAAACAGGAACGTTACGTTTCATTGTATTCGAAACGCAAATAAGGAAATACTTGGGTTATTTTGTTATGAACTAATATAAGAGAAATATTATCTTTCACCTTGGATCTTAAATAATAAAAGTAAAAAAAATAATCACTTCAGCACTTTTGCTCAACGATAACCGCGTTCCACTTTCCTAGTAACAGTCTATATTCGACAGAGCAAAAACCACATTCTAAGCATCCTATGGTCAACATACATAATTTATTTCATAAAAAAAAGTTGCGTCATGTTCGACGATTCCAGCGAATATTAGAAAGGTTCGCAATAGTGTCAATATAAGTATGATTAAGCGAAATGACATATTGCACTGTTTTGGTACATTATAATACTTGTTCAAAAGTTAAATCCTACCATAGGTATCACTATTTGCCCTGTTTGTCGTTAAGTTCTTGAATGACAATGAATCGAAAGATAATGATAGATGCCGAAAGTATTCATTTCGCAATATTGCAATATCTTGTTAATATGCTACATAAAATTATGAGTCACGTTACAAAAAGCTGTTTAGACTTCGTTCTCTCTACTTTGTTAGTAAGTGAAGCACACGAAGCTGGTATATTATTTCAGAATTGTAGGTACAAGTTTCACTAGGTACTAGAACTTATAAAAAGCAACAAAAGAATTTTAACAAAGATGGGTTTAAAAGCTAATCAATTTCGGAGATATGTAGTTTGTTTTTGCATTTATAAGACAATGGTCCTTTGCGCATTTCATATATACAGGAGGTATGATCAAAAAGTTCGTGCAATACTTTCATTTACAAAACAAAATTTATTTATTCATCAATCTTTATACGGCCTCCTTCCATATAGTCTCCATCGAAGGTGATGCTCTTACGCTACTCGTGTATTCCAGTCTTCAAATCTCTTTGAAACGCAGACTTCGGTGCATCGTTTAACTCCTCCAGCGATTTTGTTTTAATTTCTTAAATGGCCGTAAAACGTTTTCCTTTCGTTGTTCTTTTCATCATTGGTAACACGGAAAAATCACATGGTGCCAAATCTGGTGAAAAGGATCGTTGCGGTATCATTACAGTGCTCTTATTGGACAGAAGTTCCCCAAACAAGCAATGAAATAATTTAAGAATTTCTGAACAAATTTTGCTGCCACTCGCCTCATGTCCAAAACATTGGTGAAAATTTCTTTGCATGAACTATACGATATTCTGGGTCTTCCAACTCTATCATCATCTTTACTTGATTCTCAGTCATCTTGAAAGCGTTTATACCGTTTGCAAATCGCTCGTTTATTCATACTCGACTCGCCAAATGACTTCTACAACATTTCCACGACATTACAGCACTTCTTCAAGAGACAAGGTCTTGTCCGGGCCAAGTACAAATACGCGAGAACTAGATCTTGTATTCATTTTTCACGCAAAATTTAATTTAATCCCTCATTGTGAAAAATAAAAAATCGCTGAATATACTTCTTTAATTGATTGTCAAATCTAAAATACACATCCAATATAGCTGCCATTTGAGACAATCGACAAAGGTAGGTTAACCAACATGTCAACAAAAAAGCTTTTCAATCCGACAAATGTAGCGCAGGAATTTTAAAAATTGCACGAACTTTTTGATCATATCTCGTGCACGATACAGAATTCTTGCCATTCTGGGAGTTCAGCGTGTCCTCACCCAGTAGATAGCCTTCGAATTACGAAGCAGTAGGTAACCTTGCCATAGATTAATTTTGTCCACATTTTCACTAGCATTGTGGTTCAGTTTTTCCTACTCAAGGTGCCGATGCCCTATAAAAGGAGTCTTCTATATCTTAGAAACAATTAGCTTTTGGACCTGTATCCGTTCGAACTTCTTCGGCCCTATTTACAAGTTCTATCGAATATTGCGATCTGTATACCAATCGTTCGGGGAATACCGGTATTTCCATGTAATTTTCGCTTTCTGGTTTTGGTAAAAAAAAAATGATTCACCTTACTTATTGCGAGTTAGCTATGTTGACATTAATTTTTAAAATTCGTTTACAGTTCATTCTATGCCGGATTTAGTATTTTTTTTTAAATTTCTGCAAACATTCTCATGTCCATCTCGTTCGAAACTTTTCCAATTCGGAAACTTGAAGAGAAGCGAGTATCCTCCCGAATAACGCGTCAATGAATAGAAATGATTCGCAATGCAATGTAATTCTATTTCTCGTGCTAGGATTATCGTCTTTTGTCCCGTTCAAGATACTCACTTCGTACATACTGGTTCCCCCTCACTTGTCCCGACCTGAAAGGATATCATCCCGCCGTAATTGAATTTTTTAGTCCCTTCAACCTTCCGTAGACACGTGCTTCATTAGCAGTGTAAACCTTGTCAGAAAATTAGGGCGAACATGTAAGGTAAACGAACGAACGATGCGCAAACGGATTAACTAAGTAAGTTACGATTTCACGTTCTTTGTAATGTCTAAAAAAGCAAATGGCAGTATACTGTACGGAATAATCGCATTAGAAACATAATCTTCTAAAGACATTACTGATTTTAAAAAATGTCGAATACTGAAGATACAACAACCACAGGATTCGTATGCGGATGGTACCATCGACATAATACCATGTGGTACCGTGGTACCATCTATTTGCGGGAAAATTTGGTGATCATTTTACTAGCAGCACCATATCGTTTTAAATGACTTATAATTGAATTTCTCTTCTCAGATGCTCCAGCTTATAAAGCTTAATATTTTGTCATTGAAAATTGGCAGTTTGAGGAGTCTCCGTTATTCGTGTTTGATTTCACTCACAATCAAATTCTTTCATGCTGAAGTTCAATCTACGTTCCTCTTAACGTATTATTAATGGATAATCGAGTATTCTGCTTTGCCGTCATTAATTTCTTATTTTGTTTGAAACAATGCGACCGTTGATCACGTTGGCGTCGACACAAATTGTGAATTGAAACTGTTTCAGCAGGATACGATCGAAAGTTCAGGAGCTACAACTAATTTAGCGAGCATCGGAAAATTGCATCAAACACTAGGGGTGGGTCGAATCGATAGGGATCGAGTCGCCCGACGGTTAACGGTAACACACGTGATCGAAGCTTAAAAAAATCCGTCTTCCTGCCTTCAAATTCCCAGTTACTTACTGCTCTCACATTATGTGCAGGCGAACGGTTGTATTATTACAGTACATTACACAGTATTCGATATACGTGTGTAATAATAAACTATATGTAGATCTTACAAATAGGTATTTATACACGCGCAGAGCCGCATTACGTGACGCGTAATAGGCTCTTAGGTAAATTGACAATGTGTAAGGTAAAAAATTGTGGTAAGTAAGTTACATTAGATAGACCTTTCGAATTGTGACCCCCGCACCACGGTTTACGATGAAATTTACTTTTACTTCACTGTACAAACAAATTTCTTTCGTAAATTTCACATATTCATTTAAGTAAATCTCTACGTTGTCTGCTTTTTGTTGAAAACTTGGGGACATTTAAATGTGAAATAATACAAAAATATGATTTTTGTACCGTTAAAGAAACCGCGATGCGCTCTTTCGCATTTTATGGAACAATTTGTTAAACAAATAAATTATCACAAGAATTTTGTTTTCTGTGAAGAAGATGCTCCTGCTTTAACCAGATTGAATTGTGTGCTACTTTCATAATGTTTTTCGAATACTTGTCGCACAATTTTTTGAAGACCTCCATTTATTATTGCATCTAACGCAATCACTTTCGAACATTCTGTTTATAGATTTATTCGATCAATTTTAATGTTTGTATGTTTTCTGTACGAAACTTGGCCACGTTTATAAAAGATAATGTTCTGATTCCCATTTTTTACCGATAGCAATGTATCACTAAGATTTTTTAACAAATTATGACGTCAATTTTTTCTATGGTCACTTTCCAATTTTCTTAGAGCATAAAAAAATCAGTTACTACTTTGCCCTGCTTTAAAAACGTTCAAAACTTTCTTTCAATGGAAAAACTCTTTGTGTACACGTTTGAATCACCGCTCTTGAGTAGCCAGCAGTAGTGATCTAATATAGAGACAGTTTATCGAACAAGACAGTGTTCCTTCATCGATAAAATTACATTCTGAAAAATTTAAAAGCGCTTAACAGCGAAAACCATTTCGAAAAAATCAAACAAGGATGGAGTATTTTCTTAATTCATTGTACACCATCGTTGTTATCCACGTAAAACCCAAACTAGACTGCTAACGTGACTTAATACAAAAGGACAGAAGTAACGTTCGTCATTGGATCGCGATTAAAAGAAATCTAACGCAGCGGATTTGAAAAGATTTAAAATTTGATTGCCGGACACTTTGAAAAATCTTTACTCTTTCCGAATAACAAGGTACCACGGCGGCAGACGTCGGTGGCGCTGTGGACATGGTTAGCCGCTCCGACAGGTCACGTACTGGCCACCCCATGGCCACAGCGGTTGAATTGCCCCCCACCATTTAGTGGGAGAATAATGGATTCGATCTTAACTGGGATAGAGTATAGTACAACGTATAATTGGGGAACGCTCAAAATGACATATTACGACAATACTAGGTCACAGAAACTGAGCTTTTAAGCTTCTTGGTAAAATGAATGTGTGGAATCCTTGGTACACGAAAGCTAGGGACACTCTTGTAATCGCGCAACGCGATAATACGCGTTCACGCGCCACGCAAGAACACGTGGACACTTCTAAATGTAAGGTGTCCCAAATATTTATATTTATACGTACGTGTCTGCGAAATGACATCTAAATATGCCACGCCTAACCACGTCTTCCGACGAAACCCGAACCAAAATCTACGACTTTCGTGTGACGCGTTAAAGCGTGTGACGTCGTTTTAGCGCACGTACTTTGTCTTCCGCTTATAAAATAACATCGCGAACGTCGGTAAAAAGTTCCAAAGTAGAACGTGGTATGATACACGAATACACTGTTTAATGCGTTCGCGGACGGTCTGAATTTGAACAGGGTGTTGATACGAACACTCTGCATAAACTTAATTTCAGTGTTTGTTAGATGAAATCGGACGAGTTTTTTGATACATCTTACATGTAAACATTAAAAGCATAAATGATATGAAAAAAATACTGCGTTAGCAGTGCTGTCTCATAGTCTGAAGTTTTTCTGTTGGGAGGATTAAAAGAAGATAATGTACTGCATACGCATTGATGATCCACCAGGCCAAAGCGAAAATACGGCGTATGCAGTAGCCGTCCGCCGAACGTATTAACGGTACGTGACATATGAACGTGTTAACGCGCCTTTAGATTACACGTATGTATGTTACGATTATATCATAAGCATGGTATGTTACTGATGTTTTCGCATAGACGTATCATACGTATAAGTAGATGGATTGACACGGGTTAAGAAACGTTTCGCGTGTTATGACGGGGTAACTTGAGTATGTTGCTTGTTCCTCTCCGAGGGGTTACGTGTTATATAACACGGGTAAGCAGGTGTGCAGGAAACTTTAGAAATGTAACGATGCCTTAGAATCTGTGCGTGCTACGCAAAAGAGAAGCCCAGACTAAATATCCTCTTTCAAAATCTTTTAACGCACACCCTATCTTATTCGAGGAGCAAGCCCGCTACAGAACGCTGTTACAAGTGTAAATGTAAATTTTATCGCAACAATGGTTTGGGTCACAGTTGCTAAACGCTCAATAAAACAAGGACTTTATCGTCAGAAGCTCAAAGTCTTCCGTGAAGCATTCCTGACAGGGCGATCACGGGGTAATCTGCAAAACGACGATTAGGTAGTAAAAATGAGACAATGGATAATAGCGGGGTTAACCGATGTATCCTTTCGCCTGTACGACCGTTAATTGAACATTTGGTAAAGCGCAGTACACGCGGTGCCATTGGATACCTTTTCTAAACAATTGTAAACGTAATATGAAAATAAGGAAGAAGAAGAAACAATGGAACAAAAGAACCAAACCGTCCATAGTTAAATTTATAAAAAAGAAAACTACTAATGAAAGAGATCGCGCAATTTTCTTTACAGCCGAAAACAGCAATTTTCTACTTTCTCGAAAGAGCAACGTCTTAGCTCTTTTTACGTTACACGGTTCTTTCATTTATCCGGGTCAAACGACTCTATATTCGCCAGTTTCTCAGTCCCGGTATATCCGTTTTTGTTCCTCTCGTTTATCGAACCACACCGCAAATACGTGCATATCGTTATCTATCGGCAAGCATTGTTTGCAATAATTCCAACTTTTTTCGCATGATACAAGCTTTTTCTTCTTCCTAATTATACCGCTTCGAAAAGAATCTTTCCATATGTTTATTAATAATCCGATATCACGATAACCGTTTTTACAGTCGCACATATTTCAAGACAATTTACTATTTTTACGTCACCCAGAACCTTCATACGGGAAATTTTACACATTCTCATTCTGTACACTAATGTGTACTGCCAAATAAATAGATTACTGCACGTAGAAGAAATAACGCGAAGCGAAGCAAAATTAGTAACGATGGCATACAATCGACTATTACCACTAATCACGACCCATACGCAGGCAAACGACGCGCGACGCGCAATAATCGTAAAGGTGTTTCGGACAGCGTTTATCTTCACAAAATGTCAGAATAAAATTGCAAACATAAAACAGAGGGTTGCGTAGAATTAATTGGCTACAATCCGTGTCAAACTCACACATCATAACTCACGCTTTTCGTGCCCGCCATAAAGTCGCTCAACGATCCGAGCTCCACTTGGAATTTTTATTAACCTTGTGCCTCCACTGGGACAGTCGAGTATCCTCGGATTGCTTATAACATCCTACTATACCCTGCTGGCGCACACGCATCAGCTGTCTTTTACTTGTTAAGTCGATAAAAAGAAAACGCGGAAACAGGCGACGCGAATTAAATTGTTACTAACGTTGATAGGTATAATTAATTGTACATCGTGTGCCCACGTAAACCATCGTTATTTTATTATCAACTACAAATGCGTGCGAAAACTCCTAACCACTGAGAACGAACAAAAATACAGATAACACGCACGGAACATTGTATAGTGGAAACGTATTGCTTCGTAATAGTGAACGTCGAAAGTTTGATTGTACGTACATATATATACAATCACGTTATTCCAATACAATATTCCTCGGCGTGGAAAATCTTCGCGAAAGCGTAGGAGGGAGCAGTGAGGTATCGTTTAATCTAACGATAGGGAGAGAGCGAGAGAGAGAGAGCGAGAGAGAGAGAGAGAGAGAGAAATTGAGAGAGAGAGCGTGAGAGAGAGGGAGAGAGAATCTGTTGCACGCAATATTGTGCAAACGATGACGCCGGTGTCATTTCGTAAGCATATACACATTTGTAATCGTAACTATACGTATAGTATACTTAAAAAATACATAGGCATACCAGCGCGTATTTACCGACAGATTTAGTATTCGTAAATGATATGCATAAATGACACGTAAACAAGTTTATGTGTATTATTTCTACGAGGTAAGAAATATACTATACTTAAAAATAACAGTGAGTGCGTATCTGTATGTTAACTGTTTAACAAGGAGATTCTTGTGGATCTACTTCTAATCCGAAGCAGGCAAGATCGTTGCACGCCGAACGACGGTCGACGTCGATCGTGTTTGATAGGTATATCCCAGAATATACGGACAGTTTCACAGTATCGAAGACGCTTTAAACAGTTTGCGAGTGACATTGAGCGGAAGTCACCGTCAGGGAAGTTTTGATCGCGGCTGATGCCGCTTCGAGTTTAAAGTAAAGCCTCGAGTACTTTAATGAAAATGGCCCTTTAACGAGCCGAGCGCCGATTAAGGCGGACACTTAGCAAAGAATTACTATCGCATGTCTTCCTGAGAGCACCCTTCGACTTTGTGAGACTCTTTGTGCGCGCCTGTGCCAATTACTTTCAAGAACTTTCCCGATCGTTCCCTTGGAAACGGCGACGTGGCCCCACTGGGCGCAAAAAAAAACCTCTGTCCTGAGATCGTCAAAAGTTTTAAAAGAAAACGTTCCACTCTGGTACGCTCTTTTTTTTTAAAAGGAATTTTACAGAGTCGTTGGCTCGTACTTACGTGTGAAACATTATGAAGTATTAACTGCCGATCTGTCCATTTTTAGAGTTTCTTATCTCTCAAAATAGGTGAAACGCGAAATATCACAAATGGTTTACCGATCAGTTGAACGGACTATGCGAAGGATACGTGTACTAGAACCTTGAAAGTAGCAGAGAAATAGAGTAACGAACTCATGCGTGCGTTGAATTTCATGCAATCATCGGGATGACCACTCGGATGGATCCATAATCGCTCAAACAACAGAGATTAATAAGTCATTACAATAATCTTCGCCTCTTACGATTAGTAATCCAATCGTTTTGTTACTATTTGGCACGGTGCGTATCAATTGTCACCTAAATGGACCGTGCAAGGTTTGACTGCGATCATAGAGGTCCCGCTGTACCGTATTACGATCAGTATTTATTTGTCAATACCTAATGATTCACATGACAACTGGTAATTGATAATTTTTCGTAACACATACGAACTCACCACTCTCCGAAATTCCTTCGAAAAGCAAAGGTATCAAGTTGGAAGTTTTACTTGTCAGCAACGGAAGGTCGTCGGAAACTTAACGGTTAACGTTGTTGTCACGCTAATACCATTATCAGAGTGATAATTGTACACAGACGTCTTAAAAAAAAATAAGACCGTTATTACCATGGACGCGATAAATGTTGCCGGCACGACGATCTTTTCTTGCGAGTGTTCGCTGAAACTTTTGTGCGATCGATGGAAAATCGTTAATCTTTGATCGCGTGGCTTTGCATCCTTGCACACGACGCCCTTTTCTTCCCTGCGAATATCAATTACGAGGACTAGCTTCGTAATTGATCCTGATGTATTTTAGCTCTCGATGGATTTCTGCTACCGAATGAAGATAGAGAAAGAGAGCGCGCGGAAGGCAATTACCTTTTGCACCTTAATTAATTGTTCCTTGGAATCCGCAACGAGGAGGAAGGTGCAGAGTACAGGAATCCTTTTAAAAAGGTAGGCACACGACAGCTTGTCTGTAATGATCGATCGTGAGAGACGCCCAGTTATGGTGAAAGTAATTGCATTTCTTATGTATTAAATAGAGGGTGTGAAACAGTTGCGAATTGTCCAACTTTGCACCTTCCCTCGTGCCCTCTCATTTTCATCCGTAGGACAACGACCATGCAGACGAGTTGCAATTGTTCATAGCATAGTATAATCTGTTATTGACTTTTCCACTTGAGCTCGAAAAAATTCACAAGTAAGATGAAAATACCACTTGGTCATTGTTAATTAATTTTAGACTTCGCTCACTTTTTAAGAATGACAGTACGAATAATAAACAGCGTAAAAGATTGCGGATTTGTACGATTGTGGATCGAGCGAACGATCGAATCACCCGAAAATGACCTTTATTGCATCGCTTGTTATTTAATAATGCTGGTGCGAATCGTAAGCAACGCGAGGTGCATCGTCGATAATTTTAAGGAGAGAGCGTTATTGAATTTATGAAGTTATTCTGTATCGGAAGTAAAATTGATTTACCACCTTCCACGCAAGTAGGATCTGCTTGGGTAAATACGTATTTGAACGATGACAAATAAGTTGTACGCGTAAATAGGGGCGATTAAATCAAAGCGCCAACGAATATCTCAGAAACACAAATATAATGCGGGTCGTGAATTCATTTACGCCTTCAAACGTGTCGAAAGGATCCGGGATCCAAAGAAAACTAGACGAAACGTAGGCAGCTTTTTGATCATATCGATATAGCACTCGTAAACACCGTTGGTGCTATTTTAGAAATAATAGCAGCGCTTGACCAACCCGCAAACTGCCGAAGATAGCGAAGAGGAGAATGATTTCTTTCGAAATCTCAGTTTCAGCAAAGGAAGCATTCGATTCTCAGAATTTGATGTCCGATGTTGAAGTTGACCAAGATACGAACTGCCGACCAAAGGGCACCATCGGGATGCAGTCGGAGAACTTTTATTAAAGATCAAGCCCAATAAGAGAAGCGCATACCTTTCGTAATACGAGCCAATCATTATTCGCACTGTATTTACAGAATTTAGCGCAACAGTTGAGACCTTACAGCAGGCCTCGGCAAACCATGACTCATGACCCCCCTATGGCAGCGTCTTTGCTACTTCGATTACTATTCGTTCGGTACACGCGGAAAGACGAAAAGAAGGATATTATTATATGAGGGGATTAAAGGCACAGTGATGTAAGTCACATGAATCTCAATTCGAGAAACAAAAGGGTTTTACTAAAAGTTCGAAAATAAATTCCCAGATGACATATTTCGCGTAAGTGATCGAATCAAACATTTTAAGAAGGCATGAGCCTACAATTGTGAAGACAATTTTCAGAATATTTATTCTAAAATTATTTATTACAGATTAGTTATTTATTATAGAAATTACAAATGTTACAATATAATTAGTATTCTCGGAAGATCTTAGCTCTACTTTTGTTTGATGCAAAAACCTTTACTGCTGATAAAGCTATATACGAGAGTCCGAGTAGTTGGACTTACATCACTTTGCCGGTTACCGCAACAACGGATTTGTTTCCAGGCCGATATTATTTCGACATTTGTTGGTAGAAATGATGAGTTACGACTTAATTCTCTTTGCCATTAGACGAATCGATTGTTTAAGAATTACTTAATTAAATTTTTTCGCAAAGTAATGCGAATTTCTGGAAAAACGAGCTGCCGCCGTTGACGCAGCAGGATATTTAAGAGGTTACGCCACCCTGCGTTATTTTCCCCTGATTTTCAGAAAATCGATTTTTTAAATTCAAGTTCTCTTGAAGTTTGTATTTTTCAGAATATTTTAAGCCAAATACAGTGGTTTGAAAGTTTGAACGTAGCGCTGCAGCTTATGCCGCGTGACTCCACTCATACTCCTTTAGCATTTTTCTGGAAACAACGTTTTCCGCTCTGGCGAGACAAATATCTCGAAGACAACTTGTTGGATTTATTCGAAATTTGGTACACGTATTTAAAAGATCATCTGTAATCTAGTTTTGGATTTTTTCGATACGCTCATCCATCTTTTCTTGTATTTATTTTGAGATTCTTCTTACGCATCTGCTCGCTCCTATTTCCCGAAAAACCACATGAGAGAAGAGTAGTCTCAGTACCGGTTATTCAGCATCCGTTTCAACACCCATTTCCAATTTATGAAGTGTGAACAGCTAAAGGAACCTCCCGCTGTGATTATTGTCAAAGGTCTTCCGCGAGGGTGGGTTTACGATATAACGAGCGAGCGATCGATATACGATCAAAGCTGCGGACAAGGTGTAATAATAAAAAGGTGCCGGAGCAGCGCTATTGCCTCGTGCATGTTGGTCGCATACGAAGAGGAAGTATGACCCTTTCGCTAGGGCAGTAACGAGACAGAAAAATACGACAGGAAGCGAACGAACGAATAAATGAACATGCGACGAGGTTAAACGAATGAGAACGCGGCTCTGGCGTATAAAATTGGTTGAAATGAATTATTTAGTTATGACCTTTCTGCGCTGCAGCGTTAACGGCGTACGCGTAAAGGGTGGGGCGACGAAATTACCTAAATTGAACAATAATTCGCAGGACACGCAGGAATAAGTGTCGTTTCCAATGGACCTTCTCTCTGATCCTGTAAATGTACAGGGGCTGACGCCTAACTGAGTTGCACTTACTTACCGCTAGAGTGATGCTAAAGAGCAACGTTCCGAGCATCTAGTAAGTACATTAACGCGTTCAGCAGAGACAGTAAAATATGCGATATCTCTCTGCGCACCGGTGATTTTTTGTATGTTTTACTAAAACTTAATTAAAAATTAGTTGTACTACAAACCAGCCCCGGTCCACTATGTCTAGTATTTGCTTCTACGACCGGAGTATCCTTTACTATTCTTAATTTTCATTTAAAGTGTGACCACTGGTGAATATGAGGTCTTGAAGTGCATAACCGCATGTCCACCGGTGAGCAAGCTGATCAGTAAAGTAGTTGATGGGTGACTCATCGATGGTGTACGCAGGGCTGAACGTGTTAAAGCATCTGTTATAGCTCGATAAACTGCATGAAATTTTGTTTTTAACCAAAATATTGGTCCACTGTTGGTGAAGAAACTGACCGTCAACGCGCGAAAAGAAATCTTCACTACAAAACGCAATCACGACTACCAAAAATGTTACACATCGTTCATTTTAAGAGACACTTTCCTAATTACACTTTAATTTATCTCATATACGATTCTATGATGTATCAAAATAATCACCAGAAGTTTAAAACAACACTGTTTCAGTTTAATTACGTTTAGTAACATATAGGAAAAAATGTGCTTCAGCCTGGCCTTTTACGTGTCGTGTAAACTATTATATAAACAAAGTATAACATTTTTCTTATAATTTTATCTTAATTTTAACTAAACATATCTTCTCTCATAACAATATAAAAAATGTCGGCCAACAAGTCTTTCGTATCATACGATTTTTGTAAAGCATTTCGCAAACATGGTTGCGCGTTTAGTTTGTGAGTGTTGTTTTTGTAGTCGTACTATCAGGAAAAGTTTTTGAAAGGTGGCATACGGTTATCGAAATGCTTCGTTCCGTAGACGCTTTTTGCGGGAAAATTTTTACTACCACCAGTATGTTCGCCTGTCGGTGTGATCTATCTGCCCCAATTTTAAAGTGAATTGAAATAGTCGAGTTAGGCGCCTCACCTTGTATATTAAGCTCCGCGGAACCGAACGTAGAGTGCGCAAATGATTAAAGCTGTTCCAGCACGGAAATGTACTTTCTAAATGGAAGGTATGGTTTGTTTTCGGTAATGATTTACCGAAACCTTGACGATATACACTTAATATCCTACCGATGATATCACTGAGATTATTATTATTGACATATTCGCCTTCGCATTGACTTCTCGCAAAATTTTCCAATACTCGATCCGTCATTACCTTACGAGCAATTAATAATTCGCAATCAAGCCTGGCGCAATGCGTGATGTCGTTAAATTTGATTGCCAACCATGTTTAATTTGCCAGTTTGGGGAACGAGTTGCAGCGTACTGTAACTAAATGCAATCTCAAGTGTTAAATCTGACAGAACTTTGAAAAAGCTATAAAACTCGAGTCTAAAGGTACGGTTACCAAGCTGCGATTAGCCGCAGCCGCTAACGCACACAGTCTGACTATCCTATTGTTTTGATCGACGTGCGCTTTTCAAAACAACAGCATAGTCGGAACGTGTGAGTCGGTTAAAGGCAGCCGCTGCGGCTACTCGCAGCTTAGCAATTGTACGTTAAGCTTGAACACGAGTACCGACTAGTTCATTTACGAAACGTACGGACGTGACTGTCGCTTATGCAGGGAAGTTTGGTTGCACAGGCAGCCCATTAAGCAGAGCTTACTTGTTACCCGAATTACGATATATAGACTTGGGCCCGTAAATTCTGAAGAACAAAGTAGTATAACACATTTAACGTACCGAAAGTGATCGAGGATTAACGAATAAGGATTCCAACTGCAAACGAAGAACGGATCGCTATCAATACGTATCACGTGTCCACGCAAAATAGAACGGACATTGCCGGGCGACGAAAAAGTTCTTTGGAATATCTCCAATTGTTCGAATGGATTAAATCGAAATTTTTGCTCAACATTGCATATATGTGTTATATTAAATAAGACGACGTTATCGCCTAGTTGAAGTAGCATTACTACCCGCGGAAATAAAAAAAAAAAAAGAAGAATGTTTCGGGCAACGATTCGTTGCTGCCGTTGGTACATGGTCTTCATCGTTTTGGGATGAACGATCGGCGGAAGCTATGAAGAGACACCGATGAAACGTTTTTCAACACGTTGAATGCCACACTAATTTTACATGGATTGCCTACTGCGCGATTATGACATTTTTTTTATGCTGTATATATTATGTTGAAATATTATCTGCAGCAGATAAGTTGCGGTGCATAGCCATGTTTAATAAACATGTTTATTATTTCTCATTTTTATGTTTTGGTATGCATAAGTAAAACTATTTTTATATATTTTATAATGCATTAATTTTTTCATACCATTGCAGTAACGATGCTGGTATTGAATATTGTATAACTATTAACATTTATTATAATTATGAATTTCTACTAATCTTGACGCCCCGCGGCGCCGGTCACTGGTGGCTTCCACGGCGCTACCGTCGAATTGAGTGCCGGCCACCGTTGATCCCCATGGCATTCAACGTGTTAAATCGCGAAGGGCAGGTCTGCCGAACGCAAGCGTTGTTACCAGCTTATACGTCGGATAATAAGTGTTGGCGATTTGTATATGAATAATAAACAAAAGACACACCACCGACGCACGATATTCATGGCCGCGAACGAGGTTGAGGAGTCGAAGGAGGGAGGGAGTATATATTATTTATAATAACAATAGCGCTAAGAATAATAATTAATATATAACGACATTACGTTTGTAAGAATAATGAAGCATAGTAATAATAGTAAAGATAGCACCTAACAGTAATAAAATAACACTTAATAATAAATTGATAACTAAATAGTAATAACGATGAAAATGATAACGTTAACAGTAAATAACAACATTAAATATAATTATACCTTAAAATATATTGAGTGCTAACTAATGACGATGAAATGTTACGACATTGTTAATAGTTAACGGAACGACTGTTATTAAAAAAAAAAAAAAACTCGTGTAAAACTGATAGTATTGTTAAGACAATCAGACTCTTATTGCTCCGGCCACCTCGGGGGCCATCCATGAATATTTACTATCAAATTTGTCCCTCGGAGACGGCGGGTCCAAAGGTGGATAATTAAATAACCAAGAAAGAGAGAGAGAGAAATGAAGAGAGAACAGTGTTAGAAATTAACACTCTCCTACAAGCGGTAGAGAAAAAAGGAAGATACATTCAGGAAAAACGGTTAGAAGCACCCGACGATGAGTTGACAAAGTTAGGAAAGAGAGGGACAGAGGGACAGAGAGAGAGAGAGAGAGAAAGTGGGAGCGGAAAAAACTTAAGGGACTTCCATCTTTATCTCAGAATCCAGCCGTTTCATTCACATCTCTCGTCTACGAGAACCGAGAGTGCGAACACATCAACGAAGAGAAATCGCAAAAAGAAGAAGAAGAAAAGTGTAAGCAGAGCAAACAGGAGGAACAAAGGAGGGCCGAGGTAGGGAAAACGGATAGGAAGAGGTGCAACGCGAGACGAGGTAAGTGTGTCGAGTGTGCCGCAGGACGTTTTTTTTTTGCACGCCTCACATTTTCTACGGTTTCAAAACGGAAGAAAGGCATAAAACGGGAGGAGCAAGGGGCGAACGAGTGGTAGAAGCGATCGTCAATGCGTTTAAGCCAATTATTCGAAACGTATGCTTTTTACGCTCGAGATTATTAGCGGTTCTTCCCTTTCGAGGGAGAAGTATGAAGAAAGACCGGCATATTGCACGCAATCCTCAAACGTAAGCAGATATGGTTAAAGATACGCAAAGCCGCTCAAGTAGCCTCGAATCTACGCAAATATCCGAGAGAGGATACTGATCAAAGTAGCTGAGAAAAACGCACCGGCAGATTCATGGAAACACGTTTATACGCGTGTCATACCGCTTAGATGCACGTACGAGTGCAAAACCTGGTATGAACACTAACGGGCAAACATATTGTTTTAACGTATGTAGAAACGTATGTAGTATATTTTTGGAATTATAAACGATACAATGTGGAGTACAGTTGCGGGAAAAAAGTGTAATGAGTAAACAGACGGGAATGGTTTTGGTAACATATCTTCCGTAGAACGTACCACGTCTATTGCACTAAAAAAGATCTTTTATGTTGGATTTAAGCAAACGGATTTGGGAACTGTAAACAACATATTTCTTAAAGCAATCGGATGAAAGACCGTGTAACAAATGGCTGTAATTGGAAACATTATGCTTGCGTATCTTGTATAATGTTTCGATGCGGATGGATTAAAACTGCATCGAAGAGAGTACTGCAGAAAGACAGTATGGGGATTGAATTGCAAAAAGTCACGATATTAGTTGTATCTTCGTCGGCGTGATGACACGCCTTATCAGCTATAATAAAGCAGGCCTGCATCGCGACTAAGCTAAATGTTGTTTATTCCGTTAACATAAATTGGTGAAACGAATGTTAACGATTAATCATAATATCGGATATTTATTACTTTACGAGATTTATATTCTATTCGTCACGAAAATCTGCCGTTTTTGCACAGTACTGTAATGGGGGCACACAACTACGCGTAGCGCGTAGCGACACACGCGCCACGTACCATGATGAAATTCACGAAAAAACCACTAATTCACAGGGCTGACGACGCTAAACGCAAAACTATTCCTATATGTCGTAAGAAATGAGGAAAATCCTCTCTCGTCGTACTTTGTTTATTGTTTTAGAAAATAAGAGGTGGAGCGCGTATTTCAACTGTATATACAGTCGCGGACAATTGATTGGACACGATCGTTGTATGTGTCCATATATATTTCTTCGTGAAAGTTTTGACAGATTCCGATTAGTTGTAGTCATTTATGCTTCGCGTTCTTCCCAGAAACAAGAGTTTCCTCCTCTCCTCGTCTGTGAAACCAATTAGGAACGTCTGCCTGGTTATAAGGTTATAAGGTTATTGAACCTTAACGCCACTTTTGCACGGACCACTGTTTGACCATTCCTACCGTACCATAATCAACAAAATCAACCCTGACTTTCCAGGTCCGTATTTAATTCTTGCACAATTTTTCAATCAATGGTACGCACAACATCTAAATCGTCCTATACACAATCCGTTTTGCCTGAACTGTTCAAAGCTGACAGGTAAGTCCTAGTGTCTAGTGTACGGGTAATCAGGTAAGCGGATTGAAGTAATCAGCATAGGATTCTTGGTATGCTGGCAAGTCCGGCCGTAATGGGCAATACGGAAGGCAAAAGGGATCGTGCACGGGGTGCTTTAGAGACCGATGGCTTACAAGGAGAGACCGGGGTCTGTCGCCCTCCGATTTAGATGAGCTTCGAAGGCGACATAGTAGAGGGAAAGTTCATACACCAATAAGGGTTTACTTAAACATTCAATCGTTTTTTAGAAGTTAGAGGTGAAAGTTTCGATGTTTGGGCGTACGATTACGAAATCCCCGAAATGGGATCTCAGTGTGGACTCTTTTTCAAATAACATTTTTCACTAACATTTTATGTTTTATGGGTCTATTTTACAGGGTATAAATAACCTGATGACGTGTAGGCATACAAATATCAATATAATTGATACTGTCTACAATAAAACACAAATGCTCATTAGGTATGGAGTCACATGAAATATTTTCTGTAGGAGGTCAGGCCCTCGGTCTCTCTTTATTCGAATTAATACTTCCAAGAGCCCTGGAATTCGTCTAATTCGAGTATCCCTAAAACCACATTTAGACGTCAAGTTCACAGACTATAAGCAAGTTTTGTGCCATGTTGAAAGATCTAAATAATAATATCTGCTCCAAATTTTCTACCCAGGAAGTTTCATTTGAGTGCTCTGACTGAACACGTGTTTCTTCGAAGGTGCACGAGGCATTGGGATCCAACGGATCTTAGCATACAAATTTCATTATCATTGTGAAAAACATACGTAGCAATGAGATCTTAACATTATACAGGAACGTAACATTACTGAATGTCACGAGTCAACGAACATAATTAAAAATGAAGTTATTTGTATGTTGTAATGAATAAAGTCTCTTTAAAGACAATATTGAGAAAATGTTTTCCGAAGAAGAATTTTGTTTGATGTCATAAATATAAGATCCCAGCATACAATGCGAGGATTACCGCAGCAGTCATGGAAAACATTTCGATCAATATCTGAAAAAAGAAATCAAGAGACAAGGTCTTGTCTCGAACCAAGTGCGAGTACGCGAGAACTAGACCTTGTATCTTTTTATATAAATACGAAAAGTTTAGCTGGGGTAATGCTTCAACGATTCGGTAGCGGTTTTCGTGAAATATGCTTGTGGTCGTTTATCCATCCTTTCGGCTTCGTCTTTACGGTACCGAGCTTCGTTAGGATTTCTGTTTCTTTTCCCATGACCCGACGAGAGGATTCATCATTTCGTATGTTGCGATAGTAAAATGGCACTGCGTTAACAATTAACCGGGCGGTAAATGAGAACGTTAAACAGAACGCAAGTAATAAAAGTCGTATAGCTCATACGTCTGTTATATACGTACTTATAAATACATGGCATGTATAGGCATACAGTATGTACGTAGGTATAAGTTCATACTGTAAGCGCATGATCGAAGAAAAAGGAGATAAAGAAGAAGAAGAAGAAGAAAATGCAGATAAAGCATACGAATGTTTTGTTATATCCCTATATGAATGTAGATGAACATGTGTTATAAGGTGGTAAACGTATCGAATCTACAGTTAAATGTTTACGATAAAATTACGGGTAATTAAGAAAATTCTAGATTTTTTCTAACTAATCTATTCGTACGGCGGACTCGTGCCAATCCTCTAGATTTACGACCTAAAACGAGATATACAAATGAGATGAAGCTGTTATCCTATATTAAGTCGGCTTGGAATAATATTTGATTATACGTATTTATCGAGTGAACCTGTGTCGCTATGGCTGTGTATGCGTGTAGTGTGAATTAAGTATACGTGAAAATGCCATACCTGTCAGTGATCGAGTGTGTGTATCTGAGGAAAATAAGGAGCGAGTGTATGCGCTTGTGTGTGTGAGTGATTAAGAGGGGGAGTGAGAGGGGGAGAGAGAAATAGAATGCAGTTGAAAGCGGAGAGATACGCAGTAAAAAAAAATTATTAAAATAAGTTACAAAGTTTGAAGAAAAAAAAAATGATGGAGACGAATGTCGTGATAGTGGCAAACAGCAACGAGTAAAAGTCTCCAAACGAATTTAATTGTTAATTAATTCTTTACCGGCACTCTGGTGGATCGTCGTTAGAGAGTTTCGCGACACTCGCGATACGAAAATATATTTCTTGGCAAAACTGCGAAATATATTATTTGCAAGAGGCACCAATCATGCGTTTCTAGTTTTATGTTTATCCGCTACGGTTTTATCAGACAAAG